>DWQW01006608.1:0-16044 GCA_018249695.1 Heliconius erato demophoon | reverse complement strand
TTGAGTTCTGCCACTCAATACGCAATGCCTCCAGAATTCGGCAGAAAGTGGGGAACGGAGTGTCTTAACACTAGGTTCCCTCTGCCTACCCTGCTGTGTGCGGGATATAGCGTGAAGCTAATTTAATCTTAATTTTATTTAATTTATTAAATACTCTGCCGTTGCCTCAAAAACGTTTCTTGATCGTGACGGCGTATTAAGTCAAAATTGAACCGGGTCTATGGAGGTACCCTCCAAAATGTCACGTAGAAGATTGACGACCGTAAAGGTCGGTGAGCATAACGATTCTTGAGCTATATTTTATACTAGAGGGCGCGCGCGGCTTCGCCCGCTTATTAGGAGTGAATTGTAAAAAAAACCACGAAACACGTTTTCAATAAAATAATTTTAACAGTCTGAATTTAATTTTTTATAAAAATCGGTGGCAATTTAAAGATTTTTCCATAAAAATTTTCAACTCCTTATTTGAACCCTTAGGGGGTGAATTTTTAAAAACCATGAAACACGTGTTCAATTAAATATTTTTAAGAGTCTGAATTTCAAATTTTATAAAAATCGGTACAGATTTTTTTTTCCATACAAACTTTCAACCCCTATTTCATCCCTTTAGAGTTAAAATTTTTCAAATTCCCTTCTTAGTGGATGTCCAGAATATGGAAATAAACATCTGCCCAAATTTCACGTTTCTACCTTCAGCGGTTACGGCTCTGCATGCGTCTTACCTCAGTCAGTCAGCACAAATTCTTTTATATATATAGATATATATATATATATATATAAGGCAAATACATACTGTTTTTATGGTACTCATGTTCAAAAGCGTATCACAGCATAATTTGAATCTCTAAGTTAAGTTTAAATCTTCAAAATATTATTTCTATTCAGATTTCGTAGTGTCTGTATTGAGGGCGAGCTCTGCAAAGTGGTCTCTTACAGATTTTGGACTATATCCAGAGCGGGTAATAAGATAGCTTATGTTTTTTTTATCTTATGTATTTAAAAAATATATTTTTTAATGAAAACTCGCTAGTGAACCATTTTTTTTATTGAAAATTCATTTAATAATCAAATAATAACAAAAAGATTACAATTTTGGTAATATCGATTTAATATTATAAGCCTTTACTTTTTTGTGGTTACTTATTTAGAAAACGTATAAAAATTTGAACGTAGCGGGACTCGAACCCGCGCCTCCTTTTCTAAATAAATATTTTTCTTTCCTAAGTGTGGAATAACACTTTAAAAATGTTTAAAACATTTTTGTAGTTCTTTTAATACATTATTATAATTTTGCATAGCTTACAGCTATAAATTGATCAATTAAAAAAATAAAATGATTTATTTAAGATACGATTAGATTTTTTATGATGTAAAATTTCCTACACGTGGCCTCTATTGAAGTTGATATTGGCCAATTTTGTCCAACTGGCTCGCTCATGAATAGAATAGAAGTAAACCAAGCTACGTAAACAACATAAATCGATAAAACTCAATGATATTATAATAAAATGAAAATATTTCATAACTTTTTTAAATATTTTTAAGGTGTTATTCCACACTTGGGAAAGAATTTTTTTATACGTTTTCTAAATAAGTATTTTTATAGGTTTTTTAAATAAGTACTTCATAACTTTGTTAAGCCAAGCCAAGTCATGTTACGCAAGGAGTCGATATTAGCAAATAACCCATTAATTAAAATCGGATCTCGCTCGCGGCAAATTTCCGTAAATCGCTTAACTGATACTCATCCTAATCCGTTTATAAATATAGACATTTGGGTTAACAGCAGATCCTATTACGATGTTGTACTGAGGATATTATAACATTCATCACGGACGCTGTTGTTTTAGGGTTCAATATTTCGTGGTTTGAAGGTCTAAGCTAAATTTTTTTGGTTTTTTATTAGTAGTTAAATTTATTTAAAGAGTGCTTTTCTACGTGTTACTTCTACTTTACATTGCGTTTTCTGCTTTTTTACAGTTTAAGTGTTATGGGCCTTAAAAACCACATATAAAATTATTTAGTGTTTGGCAAGTACTCGTGCTTACTATAATTTCCACAAGTGTGGACTTGGTTATTTAATAGTGTTATTTCTTTGTTCTGGCCACTACGTAGAGTTACTAAATACACAATGTAAAAAAAAAACGTAATCTCAATAATTCGGTGGAAAATGCAAATGAGATGCAACGTTTCCACTTATTTTGTCTAAGTTACAAAACTGTTAGAGGCCTTCTACTCTTAAACTAAATTTATAAGCATATATAAATAAGTATATTTACAATAACAAGCAGCTTGTCATTAGTTATTCAGTAAGCGTCAGGGCAAAATATATATAAAAAATAAGTTCAATATTCTCCATTCAATGTCACAATGGCGAAGTGATTAGTGCCGTACTGGCACGCTGTAAACAAAGAACAAGAATAAATGTTACAATATTTAATTCGGCAATTAAAACTTAAAATCGGCATTAGATGATTTTGTTTTGTCTGTTCTTGGATTTTTTTTTTAATTCAGAATTCCATGGTATGCGAACCATTAAAAATACAGTCGAATCGATAACCTCTTGTTACAGAAGTCAGTTAAAAAAAAAACAAGCTTAGGCCCGAAAAAATAAATTTGAGGCTTGTATAGATCACCGATAATTGTTTTTTTTTTTTAAATTGGATCTCTAATCAAAAATTTTTTTTATGAAAATGTTTTCAGTTACATACGATATAATAGACATATGGACAGGTGGTATTTTAAGAAAATATTGAATTAGTATAATTTTTTACTGATGCTAGTTTTATATAATTACGATCACAGAACACATATACAAAAAGTAAGCATGAAAGACCCAATTAATTAAAATTTATTCTGCGAGGCCCATTTACCCTGTAGGTATGTCACACATGCCCTTTAGAAAGATGACCGGGCCTGATTTCGATTACCCACTTGTATGTATGTGTTAAGTAAGTTGAAAATACTGTCTTCCACTAAATTGACTACATCAATCAATTAGCTTTACGCTGTATTCCGCACACAGCAGAGAGAATCTAGTGTTAGGACACTTCGTTCCCCACTTTCTGCCAAATTCTGGAGGTATTGCGTGTTCAGTGGCAGAACTCAACGCCGCGCTTTTCCCTCGACACCAGAGCAAAGAAATGGATATATAAATTTAAGTAAATATTTCATCTCCTGGAGTGGTGATCGAACCCACAACCAGTTGGTTTTACTGTCACACTTTGTGCCACTACGCTACTACTGGCTATCAACTGCATATGAATTTAATTATATAAAGGGTTCAAAAAGCAGCCGCTCAGACAGCGACAGCGCCCCACGCTCCCCCACGAGTGGCGAAGTGAACGATCATCGAGGGCTGTCGGCCGAAGCCGCGCCCGCCTCACGCTCAGGGCGCCGCGCCACGTCTCCTCATCGCGGCTGGCACGATCTCACATGTTATGTGGATCTCGTGAAGAGCTTACTATAGAAATGATCCTATGAAGTAAGGTCTTAATTAAATTTTACAAAATTTTGGTCGTCATTCTGCGTGAGAAAATCTTACCAGCGCGATTCAGAAATCATGTGAAATGATACGCCGCCATCTAGTAACAGTTTTAGGCATTAAAATTGCAGCGCCACCTAGGCAGCGTTCGTATAACTTATTATTGAACTACAATGATAAATGTGATAAGCTATAACAACTATGATACAGCGATTTTATAATTTTGTACGGTTATCCCTTTTTTCCGGTCAATTTTTTTCGTTTGTTATCCATACAACGTGTTATTGGCAAAGTGAATTGTACTCAACTGGCATGATCAAAGCGCCATATGTCTAGAAATCAGTCAGCTGTAATGTAATTTATGGTTAAGGATTTTACTGTTTGCATGTTGTTCTAAGCCATCATGGAATGATAAAATCATACTTTCAACGTAATTTAGGAAAAAAACAATTAGTCTCAAATTTTAAATCTTAGTCAATTATATAAGCAGTAGTCATGATTTTTATCGATCGTGTTCTTATCTTGTTGTAATGTCTGAAGTTACCTATTTGACGTCCTTATCTGACTCCCACGAATCTACAATTGTTACCCTTTACCATTTTTTTCTATGAAATTAAACAGGCACTGAATTGTCACATGCTCTTAACAACTGACCATGAAATGAATGTGGAGAAATTTTGAATCATCTTTTGGCATCGGAATTCTCCACTTCGTTGATATGCTTGGATTGGATTGGATTCTAATTATCATTTCAAAATTAAGTGAATCAGATATGGAATTGAAGATGTTAGTTAAATTTAGATTAATATGTATAATTTCGAATGATCTGAGTCGCCAGCAAGAAGTGATTTCAAAAGTTCTGGTGGTGTAAAAAGAGGCTTTACTGCGATTTTTTTACGCTTGATAATATTGGTATGTTTCCATAGCATCAAATGTAATTTTAGAATGTGTAGAATAATGTATGTCTAATGCTTATTCAAATGCAAGAACTCACGTGTTAAGTTGTTAACTCAGTGCAAATATGGTAGACAATCTTTTGTGCAACGTCTTCTGAATGCGGATGTGTGCCGTTCTCACGGCGTTCTTCTTCACATTATATTTCGTCACAGATGTTCATCACGCAGTTCTCCAGATTTCTGTTTGCAAATTTCTGTTGCTTCAGCTTGTTTTCTTTTTGCAGTGTGTTTTTCTGACATCTTAGTTCTCTGATGTGATTGTGCATGTGAATTGCACATTTCTGCTACATGTATTGCTAAAGTTTGATTTTTATTGCGCCATTATTCTGATAAAATAATTATTCAAATAAGTAAATAAATTAGATTAGAAAAAAGATCAATAAATGTGAATGGACTATATGCAGATTTATAAGTATATTAATAGATAATAATATTATTGTAATTAAAAGAAAATTATTATGATTTATAATGTATTGATTTATGTTTACATAATTTACAGTCTAAAAGAAGAAATACTTACGGTATAAGTTTTAGAGGTGATATGAAGATTTAGTAATTTTATTACCTAAGCAACCCAGATACCAAATGATGTGGCCCAAGAGCTGGTGGTCGTCAGATGTTTGTAATTAAAAAAACACCTAGAGTTTCTGTGCGCGTATGTAAGTGCCTGTACTTTGTCCTTATGTAATTCAACACTAGTAAGTATGATCTGGGAAAATGAAATTTCAATACATCTGGCGAGATGAAAAAGCCATTAAAATTGTTATTTTCCAATAGTCTCCCAAGGAACGCTTTAAAATTCGGCTTTTATACTATAAACAAAAGTATACTTATAATTTATTAGGGCTTGGGGTGTCTGGCGGGGGTCTTCTACCGTAATGTATTTGGCAATTCATTCATTCGTCATGTTTAATAATTTATAATTAAATATTTTCTTGGGAGGCCAGTCATAGCGCAGCGGCACGAAGTGTGACTGTAAAACCGACTGGTTGTGGGTTCGATCCCTACTCGAGGAGATGAAATATTTACTTAAGTTTATATTTCCATTTCTTCGCTCTGGTGTCGAGGCTAAGCGCGGCGTTGAGTTCTGCCACTCAACACGCAATACCTCCAGAATTCGGCAAAAAGTGGGGAGCGGAGTATCTTAACATTAGGTTCCCTCTGCCTACCCTGCTGTGTGCGGAGTACAGCGTGAAGCTGCTTTTTTTTTGGGAATAGTCCCAAGAAAATATTAAATTATTATAAAATGATGAAGATCTGGCGACCGCCTCTATAATAACCACAGAATTTGCCATTAAAACAAATCTAAATAAATGGAAGATAAAAGCTACCCTATCTCTTAAGATGGACCAAATAACAAATACAAGTATATGCACATGGAATTTGATCAATATTGGTTCAGCAGTATCGAAGTTTATCGTTAACAAACATTACGACACGAGATTTTTATATATATAGATAATAGAATGAAATCAAATCAGCTTCACGCTGTATCCCGCACACAGCATGGTAGGCAAAGGGAACCTAGTGTTAAGACACTCCGTTCCCCACTCTCTGCTGAATTCTGGAGGCACTGCGTGTTGAGTGGCAGAACTCAACGTCGCGCTTAACCTCGACACCAGAGCGAAGAAATGGAAATATAAATGTAAGTAAATATTTCATCTCCTCGAGTGGGGATCGAACTCACAACTCACAACGGTTTTACAGTCACACCTCGTGCCACTGCGCCACGACTGGCCTCATATATATGTATAGATAATAGAATACTAATATATATATATAATTTCATAATAGATTTTCAATACATCGAGTATTATTGATAGCATCGCAACGTTTACCAAGAACTCGTTGGTATATGAGTTAAATAAAACAGACAAGTAAACACCAACTCGCTCTAATGATCATTCGTGCGTTATGGCTGGAAAAGTATACGCCTACGCGAATGTTGAAATAAACAAACAGATGATATAAATTGATAGTAAGGCAGTCTGGCGCGATTTTAGTTTAGAAAATAATAAATTATGTATTTGTTTCTTATACAAGTCTTTTATGTTTTTTTTTTGAGGGATAGGCAGAGGGAATTTAGTGTTAAGACACCGTTCTCCTCTTTCCGCCGGTTGTGGCATTGCGTGTTGAGTGGCTGAACTCAACGCAGCGCTTTGTCTTGTTACCAATTGTTAAAATGTTCAATCGATAATCGAAATAAAATTTTATACATAAAAAAATACTCAATAGAATGTCATTTGTTTCCAAAATGTATAAAAATAAAAAAAAAAGATAAATGATGATAAATTATATTATAGCAAACTAAGTAAATTAAGTACAACATATCTCATAATATAAAAGATAATAATGGTTAACCGCGGTAATATATTTTATATAAAAAATATTTATTAAGTGCGAAAAGTATTTTTTTTAGCTTCACGTAATATCCCGCACATAGCAGGGTAGACAAGATAGACAGGGTAGACAGAGGGAACCTAGGAACCTAGTGTTAAGACACTCCGCTCCTATTGAGACACTTCCATCCCCCAATTTCCGCGAAATTCTTGAGTGGCGGAACTCTACGGCGCGTTTGTTTTCGTTACCAGAGCGAGGAATTGAAAATATTAAAAATTTCATTTGCTCGAGTGGGAATCGAATTCCCTACCTGTCCTGTATACAGTCGCACGCTTGTGTTCCTACGCTACAATCGGCTTCTGGCATCTAAACTCGAAAACTAACATTGAATACAAAAATATGTATTTATTTATATATATATTTTTTCATTATATTGCTATGTAATAATAGTATCAATGAAAAAAAAAATATATACTTTTTAAATCTTCTATAAAAGATTAAGACATCAATGAAGTCACACTTGAAATTCTTGTTTATTTTTATATGTAAATGTCACGGGGCATTGTAACTTGGAGGTAGAGTGCAATGATCTGAATCAACTTATGTGAGATGACGTCAGTTTTACTTATATGGTCGCTTTAAAATGTGGTACGTGGTATCATGTACGAATTTACCGTATATCGATTTTTTAACCGACTTGGAAGAAAAGGAGGTTAATTTAACTGTATTTTTTCTAATTATGTTTGTCACTTCAGAACTTTTGACTGGATGATTTGATGATTCTTGTTTTATTTGAAAAATAATGATACCTGTGTGGTCCATTTTAATTTGGTCCATGTCTGATAATGGTATCTGTGAGAAAATCACATAAGTTCTAAATTTGTATTGGAAATGTGCGCGACAAATAGACGAATAACTCAATAACGTGATTTTGAGGTAATCGTCCATTTGTCAACTGATTTCGGTGATTTTTTTCTATTGGATTTGGGAGTGTATCCTACACTTTATGAATAGTTTGGTGAAAGTTTGGTTAGGTTCTTATTCCATAATAAGGTTCCGATTCCATAATCGGGTTGAAAATAAAGTCAGTTTTTTTTTGCTAAAATGAACTTGATCATGTTTGAGAAGTAATTGTATAGAAAATAAATAAGCTAGCTCATTTCTAAAGAAACAAACTGGTACTTTTTGATGTATCTCGTCTACTATTATTATTTTGAAATTTAAGAGTTTTTAGGGTTCCGTACCTTTCAAGGAAAAAAGGAACCCTTATAAGAACAGAGAAATTCAAACCATATACTTAGATTTACGCTCCCACGATTTCCTAAGAAAATGATATGGCCGTTTATATTGAAAAACAATGCATATTTCTGCACTATACATGGGATCAAAATTAATAGAGTACTTACGATTAACCGATCATGGAATTTGGCACCTAACATCTTCAGGTAGAACTAGTTCAGATAAACATCTGAAAACTATATGTACATTTGTGGTTAAATCCCAAAAAATAACAGACTCAAAATGAAACGGATCTGGCTAAACTAAGTTTAAATTTCAAAGCTCAAGTAAATAAAAAAAAACCTTGTTATATCTGTTTAGGTAAATTTATAGTAAGGCAGTAATGACCAAAACTATATGAACGTTGTAAATTGTAATCTTATATTGTGATACATAAACATTAGTGAGACTCAATTACTATTGCAATACACAAATAAATCATAATTTTATAAATTTATAAAATTAATTATACAACGATTTTTATAAATCTCTCCAAAATGCCCCACCCTATTAAGTCACTTATTCATGTAGAACAGTGGTACCCAACCAGTGGTCCGCGGACCACCAGTGGTCCGCAGAAGCCTAAATATGGTCCGCGAACGATTTTAATTTAGGACTGGGGATGGTGAGGCGAAGTTTCTGTTTGATTATCACAGATAATTTTTATTATACCTACATACATAGTGGTCCCTGCTACCAGGAATGATATAAAAGTGGTCCTTGATGAAGAAAAGGTTGGGAACCCCTGATGTAGAAGGACAACTAAGGTCTCGCATTTCTTTCATTATTTACTCTTAAGTCCTATATTTTTCCACTGCTACCAACGTGAACAAACACAGCATATACGTCTTTACATCGACAAATACATATTTAATTATATTTTTTAACATTTTTAAAATGTTATTTCCTCTTTGGTTTGGTTTCAAATCCTGCTACGTTCAACTTTTTATACGTTATCTTAATAAGTATGTTTAATTATATATTTATGGATGATTTCATTATTTATTTTCCCCCTTTATTTCTTTTTCTTTTGCCACATCCACATTTTGTTGTTTCAAAATAGGTGTGTACTTAGTAATAATAATACATAAAATTTGAAATCTCAATTTTTAGGGTTCCGTACCTCTAAAGAAAAAAAAACAGAATCCTTATAGAATCACTTTGTTGTTCGTCTTGTCGGCTGTCAAGACAATTTAACCTGTCAAGATATTTTAAGGTATCAAGCTAAAATTAATATCAAATATTTAAGTCGATGGTTGTTTGAAGTATCAAAAGATACGATCATATATTATAAATATGCATCGATTTTACTGCATTTTGTAAGAAATTCGCCGCGTTAACAAAAACCTATATGGTACTTATCGGGAATCTACAGTTAAATTTGGCAAGAAATTATAATTTATATATAATACAAATAAAGGTAACAATTTAAAAAAAGTGAGAAATTTCTATTTGTAGTTAATTTTATACAAAATTAGTGCATACGCCCGCAAACTTAAGTTTGTCAACTTTTTAACCAATTTCTGTAAAAGAAGGAGGTTAGCAATTCGACTGTAATTTTAGTATTTAGAGAAAATCACATGGCTTAAATTTGCATTAGGTATGTGCTTAACAAATGGACTAATAACTCAATATCCAAGCCAAGCGATTTAGATGACTTTTTTTTATTGGAAGAGCTTCAGGGGTAGTTTTGAGTTTGATTAGGTTCTGATTATGAGGTAAGATTGCGGGAATTTAACAAGTCGGTTGTTAGTGCTAAAAATGATAAATGTGGAAGTTGTAGTTCTCGTTGACCTATTCTAAAATCCGTACGGAAGCTTCGATGGGCGATTCTGATACGAAGTTTTATTTTCCGTTCCAGTATTAATTTTGGGAAAGTCTCTGTTAGTGTTCCCTAGACAGTACCAGGTAAATATTAATACTTGCCAAATTTGATTGTTCTACGCCGCGTAGTTCAGGTTATTCTCTGTCTGTCGGTCACTGCGTAACTGAAAAGGTTTATATATATATTTTTTTGGTACGTGGTTTTTAAATATTCAATATTTTTATCTATATTATTTGTCGATAAGTAAGTTTCCTTTTCCGTTGCGTTATTTATGCATATATTCTATATTGAAATGTATGTGAATGCTAAAGAAGCTTTTAAGCCGTATACAAACAGAATGTAAAGCAATTTCTCCAAGTGCAATAGGAAGGCGGACTAACAAAGGATAGCGGTTATCGATAACGATTTCATTCAGAGCATCGATTGAAATTGAAAAAGTCTTAGCTGTGTAAGGAGGCGTAACTAGACTCCTTTAGAAGTGTCTCAAGATTATTATTTTATTTTAATTTGCTGTTTAAAATATTTATGTTTATTTACAATATTCTTAACTATATTTTAATACGTTAAGTATTTAGTATTTCTAAACACTAATTTATTCATTTACCTTTCTATAAAATTTAAGATTTTTTTTAAATGAAGAAAGTTGAAATAATAATTTTTATATAAAAATTAATAATAATTTATTAATAATTTTATCTAAAAATTATTAATAAATTATACGCGATGGCAACACAATGGCAATTTGAGCGTAGTGACAATATTTGTCAGATTTATTTTAGAAATGGCTAGGTATTAGCCAAAATTTGATTGTAACATTAGAAATCCTTATATGAGATAGTACTACCTACTACGTACACCTCCATGGCTGCAACAAAAGTTATAGTGTTTCAAAAAACATAGATAACAAATTTAAAACTTACAGTATAGTATAGTGTAAATGAATCAGTGAAAAGTGAAGAGCGGCGTTCTTAACACTGTGCTCTCTCTGCCTATAACTCTACCTATAGCTATAGTGTTCCATTGACATGTGTTTAACACACATGTCAATGGGACACAGTATTTTTTTGAAAACGCAAACATATACACAGCTTGTTTTAAACTCTTTTGTCGTGTAATATTAAAAATCAATAAAATATATTTCAGTATTCAGAAGGTCATTTGATTCTAAGCTTAGCATTACATATTGTAGCAGCACCATAATTAGCTAGTAGAAATTCAGTATATAAATAAACTTTGTTTATATAACAGCATGCTTCTATTAATACGAACTATTTATTATATTTGCGCGTCATGGATCAATCCATCATTATTTGTAATAAAAAAATCCTCACAATTTCAAATTAATAATTATTAATTTTCATTAATACTTAATGAGTTTGAAATGAAAATATTAAAGGCAGAACCTTAGGGATTGTATGAAGGAAGCAGCGACAGAGATAGTAAAGGAAAGAGAGGCTTTAGCAAAAAGCACGACGAATGGTGGGATGATGATGTGCAAGATGCTGTAGAAAGAAAGAAGAAAGCGTGGAGAGGGAAGATACGAGATGGATGCGAAAAGGTGTATTGCTGCTGGTAACAGGGTTGACGGAGCCTTAGCTGCATTGATGAGACGGCGAAACGTCAGCTCAGCTGCGCGTTTTGCCGTATACAATACAGTGTTGGTACCGACGCTGTTATACGGCAGCGAAACGTGGGTATTACAGAAGAAGAATGAAAGAAAGATGAATGCGGAGATGCGATCTCTTCGTAGGATATGCGATTTTCGGAGTCAGAGCTTAGATGATTAAATCCGCAATGAAGAGATACTCAGAATGGCAGGTACTAGCTAGGATGTCACGGTGAGAATGAAGAAGAACGTGCTCAGCTGGTTTAGGCACGTCGAACGAGTAAGTAATGAAAGAATGGCAAAAAAGATTTATGATGGAAAAGTGAGCGATAAGGGAGGTAGGGGGAGACATCGGTTGACCTTTGAAAACACAGTATCGAAGATACTGGAGAAAGGTCACGTAAAAAGCATGAGGACCCCCCGGAGGGCATGTATGAAGAGGTTGATGATAATGGACGAGGCGAAAAAGGTATGCAGAGACTGTAGCGTTTGGCGCTCCGTTCTCTCTAACTGCTCCGCTAGGAATAAGCGTGAAGCTACATTAGATTAGATTAATACTTAATAATTAAGTATGGTGATGAAAGTATTTGTATTTATACTTGAAAATATTGTATTAAAATAAAAAAAGAAATCGAGCGAATTGAGTTCCGCCACTCAACAAGCAATGCCTCCAGAATAGGGTGGAAAGTGAGAAGTGGATTGTCTGTACACTAGGTTCCCTCTGCCTATCCTGCATCATGTATGATATAACGTGAAGCTAAAAAAATCGATACAAATAACAAAATGTTTCAATTTCAGTAAATCGATATACCTATTGGTTTCGTTAATGACTGACAAGATAATTACCCGCTTCAATAATATTGTTTAATTTGTGTGTTCAGAGTTACTGAAACGTTAAAAATAATTAATAAATTTTGGTTTTCATTATATAATTATTTAACCAAAGTGTCGTTTTTACTAGTGTGTGTTATCTGTACAAGATTTTTGTAGAATCGAATTTACCCAAGTACTTAATGATTATTTTATTTTGTAGTTTTACGCTGTATCCCGCACATAGCAGGGTAAGCAGAGGGAACCTGGGAACCTAGTGTCAAGGCACTCTGTTTCCATTAAGACAATTCCGGTCCCCATTTTTCGCTAAATTCTAGAGGCATCATTCATAAACAGCAAGGAAATCTTTCTTTTCCTCTAGTGGGAATCAAACCCACAACTTAATGCGTTTACAGTAACGTTGTGCGCCGCAACTCACCTAAAATGATTATTTTTTTAGATAAATTAGAGTAAAAAATAACTGCAACTTAAATATTTTTACAATATTTCACTAATATATGCAGAGAATATACAAAGAGAGAGAGGAAAATATGTAATTTTAATTTCTTTGTAAAAGTAAACGTTAATTTATACAACAGCAGTAAATAATCGGTTTACTTTAGATACGATCTGTAATTGGAAGGGTTCACTCAAGCGATCTTTGAGATGCAAAGTCAATTTACGAGGCATTTTTAATAGAACATTTAGGGTTCCGATCAACAAATAATATATATTTTTCTGATGTTTTTAATTTTTATGATTTTCTTAAAAATCTGTGGAGATTGTATTATTGTAAAAAATGCATTACTAATTTTAACATTTTTAAGTGCAATTCTACATTTAGGAAAATAATTTCCTTATCTAATTAACTGTTTTACTCTTATTCTCATAACCGACCGACTCCAAGCAGTGGCAATGAGTTCAAATAAAACGATATTCAAAATTCGTAGCGCAGCGACACGAAGTGTGACTGTAAAACCAACTGGTTGTGGGTTCGATCCCCACTCGAGGAGATGAAATATTTACTTAAATTTATATTTCCATTTCTCCACTTTGGTGTCGAGGCTAAACGCGGCGTTTTCTGCAGAATTCGGCGGAAAGTGAGGAACAGAGTGTCTCAACACTAGGTTCCCTCTGCCTGCCCTGCTGTGTGCGTATATACAGCGTGAAGCTGACAATTAGTTTGGTTAGTAAAACTACAGTATTGGACTTCACCACCCAGCACATCCCGTGTTTGATATACACTACGCAAAAATGATGGCAATTTGAACCCCAAACCCAAGGCATTTAGACCCTTAGGGCTAAAGTACAACATGGTTGTTCTGACATATTCATGAGGACCATGCATGGACCACGAGGGAAACGGGGACGGGTTAGTTTCAGATCTAACAATAGTAAACGCTTCTATACGATAGATCGTCCAGCAATACCCGCGGGATCAATAAGCCTTTAACAGAATAGACTTACTCGAGCGACCTCTAAGAACATACAGATAACTGAGTTTAGTAACAATTCAGCTGGGACTTTCAGTTATAGCGGTAGCTAGTTCAGATAGCAGTTTATATTGTGGACGCTGGAATTTGTAAAATTTTATAAATAAATAAAATATTTAGAGGCCAGTCGTGGTATAACTGTGTAATGCGATAGGATGTGGATTTGATTCCCACTCGAGAGATTGGAGTGTTTAATATTATAATTTTCTCGCTCCGGTAACGAAACCAAGCGTGGCTCTAAGTTTCGCCACTCAACACGCAATGCCTCCAGAATTCGGCGGAAAGTGGAGAGCGGTAGTGTTTTAGTGAGAACGAAATATTTTAAAAATAATTATGCATATTCCCAGTGCCTGCTATGTGCGGGAATTTTTTTTTTACTTCACAGCGTGAAGTAAAAAAAAAATTAACTGCAGAATTTAATAATAATGAAAAGATTAATATTTAAACAACTCACGTCATGTAAAATCTGACATACCTATATTATTTCAACATTTATTTACTCAGCAACAAATGAATATGTAAAAATGAAAGTTCAATTTTATTTAATCATAAAAAAAAACTAAAACAATTAAACGATCAATCGCTTACCACGGATAAAGTAGGTGCAGCTTAAATTGTCTTTTTGTCGGTCATGTGACATGTACGGTATTAGGACTGCATCAGGCATTACCTAGCAGGTTTGCACACTTGCATTTTAGTCGCTAAATACAAGCCGACTGACATTATTCATTTGAAATGAGCTTAACATTTAAAATGAATAGTGCCACTGTGTGTCCTTTTGTATGGAAAATTCCAAAAAAAACTTGTTTTTTTATATATCCATTGGACATTGGTTCTTTTAGGCAAATGTGTAAATAGATTTTTCTATGAGCATAAGTTATTTAATTTCCTCTTTCGTCATTTGTTATGAGGATCACACTCTAGTCACGGCTTGAGGACTGTCTTCCAGTAGATGCGGCATGTTTTGCTAATACCGGCACCAATCTTGTCGTCGATCTCATCAGAGTGCTGCATCTGAGCTTTTCTTTGCCTAAAACTGAGATTTTCCCATAAGGCTACTCTGCGCGTCCAGGGTCAGCAGGTGGAGGTTCGGGCCCAGATGAAATATCTGCGCTTAATACTGGATGGTCAATGGTCGTTCGATGATAAGGTCCACAACGCCACGCTTTAATAGATGTAGTGGATAGGGATTTTTCTCTGTCTTGTGTGGGAGAGGCCATGCTGAACAGGTAGAGGAACTGGTCTACAATGGTCTTCTTCTGCGCCCCAGTTCTAGCACTGAATTAGACCTCAAAGCGGGTCACTGAGGCCAGCGCTAATTCAGACTCTCTTCACCGCCGGAGGCCAGAGAGTAAGAGAAGGGGCTATGCGTATCTCTAACTTCCCATACCCTAGATGAGTGTGATGCTCTCATCGAGACTGCAGGTGCCCTAGAATAAACTCCAGGGCGCCCTGATAGCAGCTGGCAACAGGGATCCCACTGAGTCTGATAAAGATGACGAGAATTTCCGCTGGGTCTCAGTGGATAAATTTCAGGCTTCCTCGATGAGTCCCATTCGCCAGTACATCACATATTACATATGTGATACAAGCGAATGGTCTGTGCATAAGCTTTATACACTCTAATACAGTATAGTGCAATAGAGCACTCTAATATACTTTCGTGGTAACGTTTATTAATGTAAATAAATAGTGTCCATGATCTGAATGTAACGTTTTTTAAAGTAAATATTGAATATACTTTAAACTTTTAGTTTGGTAATTGACATTTTTTTCAACATTACATATCATTGAGGCCAGTGGTGGCGCAGTGGCATAAGGTGTGACTGTCAAATCGACTGGTTGTGGGTTCGATCCCCACTCGAGGAGATGAAATATTTATTTACATTTATATTTCCATTTCTTCGCTCTGGTGTCGAGGTTAAGCGCGGCGTTGAGTTCTGCCACTCAACACACAATGCCTCCAGAAATCGGCAGAAAGTGGGGAACGGAGTGTCTTAACACTAGATTCCCTCTGCCTACCCTGCTGTGTGCGGGATACAGCGTGAAGCTGATTTGATTTTTTTATTTTTACATGTCATCACTTTTAATACATCACCATATTTTGTTTTTGTTTACGCTCAACGCTAACAATTCATAAGCCAAAGTTGATTTTCCTGAGTTTCCATAAAATTGGATACAATAGTACGAGGAAACTGTTTTAATATTTTCCAACATAAAACTTTTCATTTCGCGTTGGCCTACAGTTGTAG
>DWQW01006607.1:0-16047 GCA_018249695.1 Heliconius erato demophoon | reverse complement strand
CTCTTTATTCCCACTTCGATTAAAGCAGTCCTTAGCTTTAAGATATTATTGTAATAATCTAAAATTAATAAATAATTAATAATTATTCGGTTTTTTTTCAATCTCTTGACTGCCGCAAACGTAATTAATTTTAAAATACATTACTATTTTTATTAAGTTCTTTATTTTCTATCTTTGATAACAAGGCAAAGCGCGGTATTGAGTTCTGCCCCTCAACACACAATGCCTCGAAAATTCGACGGAAAGTGAAGAACGGAATGTCTTAACACTAGACACTACATTGTGTACGGCTAAACGCGCAGCTGTGCTGACGTTTTGCCGTCTCATCAATGCAGCTAAGGCTCCGTTAACTCTGTTACCGGCAGCAATACGCCTTTCCACATTCATCTCGTATCTTCCAGCTCTACTGGATATACTTCCCAAATGTACCATCATTTGTTCTAATATCTTACCATTTACACTGATCTTGCATTCTGTTTTGCGTCATATTAACGTATATACGAGTATATCTAAATCTTTTTCGAAAAATGGGCGGAACAGTGGGCATCGGAGTGTCTTTACACTTGGTTCCTTCTGCCTAACCTGTTACATGCGGGATAAAGCGTGAAAAGAAAGAAATAAAATCATAACATGACAAAAAAGGAGTTGTGTTATTTATAATTTTACATACATAGATGCTACCTCTTACGTAGATATTAAATAATAGACCAAACCACAACCTATTAAAACGATTATGCTACAACAAAAAACACTTAATAACTTCTTTTGATTTCGTATCACAAAAAGAAGTCGCAAAAACTTATTCAATTCAACCTAACAAGCTGTTATTAGTTCTTTACAATCGAATAATGTGTGAATTACGTAATTTGCATTTAAAAAAAATGTATTTTAGCTTTGTTCACGCTGTATTCCATACATAGCATGTTAGGTAGAGGGAACCTGTTGTTAAGACGCTCCAGTTCCCCAGTTCCCTAGTTTCCAAATTCTGGAGGTATTCTGTGTAGAGTAGCGGAACTCAATGTCGCGTTTTGCCTCGTAAGTAGAGCAAGGAAATTAAAATATTAAATATTTCATTTCGTTGAGTGAGAATCAAACCCATAACCTGTCGTTTACAGTCATGTGCCTGTGCTCCTGTATCACTCTATATCCTCAATATTATAAGAACATGCTGTAGGTATACAGCCAAGGTCGTAAGTTGACACTGACAGTTGACACTGTTTTGTTATTTAAGTAGTGTAGTAAGAATTTTTTTATAGATTTGATTAAAAATTTTACTATTTTGCACATATTGAAATATAAAAATAAAGTAGAATATTATTAAATAAATATTATATAGCTTATTATGCTTACACATCAAAAATGAAAAAAAAAACATTAAACACTACACTTGAAGCTTATAATATACTATACCACGTGGCTTACTACCAAAATTAATTGTTAAAACAGATTAAGAGCAATTAAATACAATTAATAATATTTCTTGGCTAATATTTATATAACCCTAACGTTAACAGCCAGACCGTATAAATCACATCAACACTATCAAATCACACCAAAGCCACACATCCATACAGTTCATACAAACTCATACATTACTTCATACATTCTCATTTCCCAGCGCATCCAAGGAAACTAGCAAGGTGAGAATAAAGCAATAACAGAACAAATTGGCCATTGCCAACTATCCCAGCACAGATATTAATGATACGCTACTTCGGAATCCATTTGCGGGGAATATCGTACTCAAGGTGCACTTAACACTAAATTACTCAAAGATAAAGGGACGTTCTGTTGAATGATACTGTTTGATACTATGTTATGGATTGGCGGGCAGCTAACATGGTTTTCTCGTGTTGCTCTCTGCATCTGTGTATGGAGATTGGTAAATACCACATTTTTTAAGTTATAAAAAAAAGATTATTTGGTTAAGATAGATAAGATTATATTAGATAGATTTTAAAAGATAGATTAGTTTACTAATCATTAATTATCTGCTTCAGTCTGTATATAGAAACAATAATTCTTTAGGTTACATTAAAACTAATGTTTAATTACCGTCTCTTAGAAAATGTAACTTATTTTTGGTTTTAATATAACAGACATAATTAATGCAACATGTCCAAGAATACTTCTACCTGGGTCAGGAAGAAGTCGAAAGACGAATAGAAAATGCCTGGAGGAGCTATTGGTCTATGTGTGATCTCATGAAAGGAGACTTTCCTCCGCGACAGACATAAACGACGCCTGATGGACATGTGCATCCTCCTAGTGCTCACCTATGGTGCCCAGACATAATCTTTGATGAATTCACAGAAGTCCGCCCTCAAGGTTTGCCAACGTGCGATAGAGCGCAGCTTAAGTGTCAAATTAATGGATAAAATCCGAAGCACCATACTGCGCTCTCGCACAAAAATCGCTGACGTGGGTCCGCTGAAATGAGACTGGGCCGGACACATCTGCCGCATGCCTAAAGACTCTTGGGCGAAATCTTCTACCAGCTGGATTCTAAACTCTAAAAGGAGAATAGACCGAAACGGAGATGGCGAGACGAGCTAGACCATTACAAGTCTGACTGGTGTTCAATAGCACGAAATAGACCAAACTGGAAGAAATGGAGAGAGGCCTTTGCCCAACAATGGGACAGTACAGGCTAGGAAAAAAAAATTGTAAACTTATTTTTCTTAAGTTAAATAATATTGTTTATTTGAAATTATAAATTGAGACATTAAAGTGTAATCGAAATCTGTTCATCACTTTTCAAAGTATGGACTATTTAAGTATATTTAAGAGTTATTTCTAAAAAAATTTCAGGATGTATTTTTAAGAGTTGTTGTAACATTGCAGTTTTAGAACGATATTTTAAACAAAATATCTAATATCCACAAGTCCTTTCAATCTTAATTACTTTGTTTAATGAGTTTTGTAAGTTACACTTTGTAAACTTTTGGAGGCACCTCACTAGCCTCGTAAACTATTCTTTTTAACCAATACATTTCTTAGATTAAGTTGTGTTTGTTATTATACTTAATTTTCAAAAAAGACATTTTAATAACAAAAACAAAACACGACAACTTCCACAAACAAGAAGGTTTTAAAAGAAGAAGGGTTCATGCCATCTGGCGTATCATCTCGGCCATACATGAGAAGCCTCATGAGTGGCTATCTCCAAACGGCTGGACTGTAGTATGGATAATAGTTACCTACACCTTTAACATTTTGTACGAAACTCCTGATTGTGAATGTCATGTATTGTTTTTATAATCTCTGTAGTTATTAATGATGTTAGGTAGTTTTATGTCTCTAATTTCGGTTGATATTTTAATAAATTATAAAATAAACTGTTATGCTAATTATTCTTGATTAGTTATTAATAATGGTGAACGGAGTGTCTTAACACTGGGTTGCGTCAGCCAGCCGGGGTAAAGCGTGAAGTTAATTTTTTTAAGTATTAATAAATACGTCATTGAATCAGGAACTTAATAACGCTGATAATAATTTTTATTATTAAAATATATATAATCAAACCATTCTCTAGAATGAATTTGAACCAGCTGCCATCGCTTTCTTTCTGGTAAAATACAACTCTTGTAACATTTCCACCATATTTTGGTATCTCTAAAACACCTACTATCAACAATTACCTATTAAGTTAGCTTTTCTTTATAATAGGATATGATAGGATATGATTCAAAGCCCGTGTGGCCGTAATGACTGCCATATCAGACAGGATGGTGTGATAAGACACCATTAACAGCTCAGACATTTCTCTGCCACAGTTTCATTTATATGCTGATTAAAATCGATTATGAAATACATCGTATAAAGAAACTATTATTCGATATCTATTTATCATAACGCATTTATTGAGGCCAGTAGGCGCAGGGGCACAAATGTGTGATTTTAAATGGGCAAAGATTGTGGGTTCGATTCCAACTCGGATCTGGAGTCGAGGCAAAGCGCGGTGAGTTCCGCCACTCAACAAGCAATGACTCCAGTTATAAGTTTTTAGGTATACGCTTATGTATACATTTTAATTATCGGATTTTTTTCCTTTATTTATACTGCAAGTTCTTCTTCTTTGCCAAATTTTATAAGTGTAGATCCACGGGAAGTATCCTATATATATAGGTCTTGATTACGTAGCTGATTGACTTAGAAGCATGATTTTTTCTGTGCTTCAAGTGACCTAGACCTGCATATTTGATATTAATTTTAGATCGATATATCCACACAATCTCGAAATAGATACTCTTGATAGACGTCCGTCTATACTATATATAGATACACAACAAAGTAACCCTATAAGGGTTCCATTTTTTCCTTTTAAGGTACGGAACCTTAAAAATGAAATACATCGTATAAAGAAACCATTATTCAATATCTATTTATCATAACGCATTTATCATACAATTTGAAAGGAATAAATCTTAATAAAAGATTCATAGATCTTTCGTTTGTATGAATTAATACGATAGTTCATTTAAGCAACCTAGTTTTCGTTAAAGGTAACTCGGTTAGGATAATTTTGATTTATCTAAAGTATTTAAGCTCGGTTTTAGTTTATGTCGATTTCAAAGTTTTTGGTACATTTAGCATTTGGTTTCGAAATATTTTGTATTATAAAAATTCTGTATATTATCAGTTATATTTTTAAAGAAACTGTTTTAAAATAATATTTTAATTCCTCTGCTCTGCCAAAAACAAATGATTTTCGCCACTCAGCACGTAACGTCTCGATTACAAGCGGAAAATGAAGAACGGAGTGTCTTGACACTAAAATTTCTCTACATATGCCGCTATACGAAAAAAATATAAAGCTGTTTTTACATCAAATGATGTACCCATATATTAAATAGTTAAGTTAGTTACACTTCTACTTGTCCATAGATAAAAAATATAGCCTTAGGCAAGCGTTCGTTATTGTATTTAGAAAACATCTTGAAGTAATTTGCAGTACACGTAGGTAGAGCTCCTAATATGATATATGCACGCGATTAGCGAACAGACTTGAGACATTTTTAACAATTTTAATGTATTATGCCATACTTAGGAAAGAAAAAATCTTATTTAGAAAACTCATTAAAAAAATATATTTATACATATAAAATATTTTTTTTATACGTTTTCTAAATAAGTGGACTTAAGACATTTTAGCGCTCCACTGGGAGAAGTGTTTAAGATACGATATGCAATAATGGGTAGAAAAGTATAGGTAATGTACTTTTAGAAAGTATCTTTAAATACACTTTAATAAACTTAAAAGTGAAAGCTTTTGACAGAATTAGTTCAATTACAAAATTATATATACTACAACAAATCTATGAAATACTAGGTATTTCTGTTTACAAAAGAACTCCCTAATCTTAATGCGTCCTAGGTTCCGTAGAAAGAGAGATATCCTATTTTAGTTTGTGGTGGTGTTATAAAAGCTCATTTTTTATATATATTCTTTGGCTCATTTTTTATAATAATATTCGAAATTATGTTAACCATTGCCAGACACTTAGCATGGTTTTATCTCTCCGCCAAGATACATTAAATATGCTTAATATTTATATTATATGGAATATATTTAACTACGCCCGGTGTTTTTAACAGTACTTAAGGGAATATTTTCTTTAAATATATTTTTAGAAAAATATAAAATTTTGTTTTCCTTTAAATTATTAAAATATTATTTTTTTTAACTTTTAAATTATTAAATTATAAAATTTTCACTATTTACTAAATTTAATTCCAATCACATATTAATCTTATATCATAACAAAAAATAATCAGTTATCACAATTACAGATCAAAATCAAATATTTAAAAAAAAACGAATATGTCACAACTGTCTTGTCTCATGTCTGCGCTGCCCCCGGCGAGTAGCACGTGCGTCTCGATTATTAATTGGAGACAATAAACTTGGAACCGAGACTGTTTGTTACTCCAAGCGTCCTCTCCTCTTTATCTGAACACCACATATTAAGCGTGGGCGTGCTAATATAAATTCTTTAGAGATATATGACACTGTGGCAGAGTATAGGGCCTGAGGTTTTAAAATATTCTTTAAATGGTAACTGGCCTTTTGCACGTAAGTGTCGCATTGTGGAAATATTGTATTAAAAGTTGGTTTGCCTATAATGTTGAGCTTTTAATTTTAAATATTGACGTTGTACGAACTACAAATTAAAGATTTTAGCTTCAGGTTGTATACAGCAGGGTAGGCGGAGGGAACCTCGTGCAAAGACATCCGGTTCCCCATTTTACGCCGATTTCTGGAGGCGTTACGTGTTGAGTGGTGGAACTTAATACCGCGTTTATCCTCGACAACAGAGCGAAGATATGAATATGTTAAATATATAATTTACTCGAATGGGAATCGAATCCACAACCTATCACGTTTACGATCACACACATATGCCTTGCTCCACGACTGGCCTTATCACTCCATTTATTTTTTTCATTTCAAATTTAAATTAATGAAATCTTAGAACAGTGAATAGAAAGATCACGTTATTAAAACCATATCTTAATTGATCGTGTTCCTTAAATTTCAATTAACAAAAATGTAGGGTACACAGCTGATTTGTCTAAAGAAGACACCTGAAGCACCAAACGTTAGCGCACACCCAATAAGTTATTTTCATATAATAACTAATACATTAACGCCAAATATTAATAACCTATCTCCAACGTCAATCTTAGATTGTTTCATATATTTATCCAATCTCTAGATAGGATAGATGTATGAAACAATCTAAGATTGACGTTGGAGATAGGTTATTAATATTGGGCGTAAACCGATTAAATCTTATCTCGGGTTACGATCCAAGATATAATTACAGAATACTGGTTAAACTTCACACCATCACTTTCTAACGTGAGTATTCAATTACCAGTAATAACTATAGTATACTTATTGATGCCTCTCAATTTGTCCATCAAACTGACCTTTTTATTATATACCTGGTTGTGGGGTTCCGTGGATTAAACTAAATATAGTGGTGTTTGGTTAAGTTCTGTGATGGTGCTGTAATAATAGTGTTGTTAAGGTCAAAGGTTTCCAAAGCTTTTATATTTTAAATTGTATTTTTGAATATTTGTTTTTACATCTTCACGCTGCAACCCGCACATAGCATGGTAGGCAGAGCAACCTAGTGTTAAGACACTCCGTTCCCCACTTTCTACCGAATTCTTGAGGCATTGCGTGTTGAGTGGCAGAAAGCAGCAGTAACATAATTTAAAGATCGTGGTGACTTTTCTAGAAATTGAAATAAATCAACTATGTAATTCAGTTAAGCGTTTCATTTTAAATGTAACAAATTTATATTCATTGCAAAATTTTTGGTATATTAAGTGCCTTCATGGGGACCACTTCGTCCCCATCCCACTTCGCACTAGGTATCCATGTTCCCTCTGCCTACCCTGCTGTGTGTGGTATAGAGAGTAAAGCGAATAAAACTATTAACTCTTTTTAAGAAAATTAGAGAAGGTATAAGCTAATTAAGCCAATACCTATTAACATGAATTTCGCAATAGGAATATCTATGTTAATATTTTTTTCTATTAATATTTTATATTAATTTTAATAATTCGATATTTTTTTTAATATACTTATATTTAAAAAAAAAACCGAATTATTAAAATTAATATAAAAGACAGTATGAACACTATCCTTAATTCCGGTAACGGCAAGAACCACAGATTATAAATAAATGTACATATAAACTAAATCGATTTGAAAGTAAGCTTGTTAATTATCATCTCATCAAATTTTATAATATATCGAGACGGAACCAATCTCTGAGTGACGTGTAATGTCTATCGAGAACATTCTTTTCAATCACTTTAAGTATCAATTTTAATGTATTAATTAATAATAGTATGTAGCTTTTAATTTTCTTACTTCGTCAATTAAAGCTTTCGAACGTATTATATATTTCTAAGACGTGCTATGGTTTTTGTTACTGCAAAGTTATTACTGTACGATACGGTATTAAAGTTTGGTAATAACATTTTCGAATATTAAAAAAATGGTTTTGATTATAAATTTGGTTCAAAAAGAAAGAAATTCTATATAGATCTATTTTAGTATAGAGATTATCATCAGATGACCGCATCAAACCAAATAAATTCTTTAGTTTGATTATAATAATATAGACTAATCTGTATTATTATAATTAAATAAATAAAAATAAATCAGTTTCACGTTGTATCCCGTACACAGCAGGGTAGACAGAGGGAACCTAGTATTAAGACACTCCGTTCCCCACTTTATGCCGTGTTCTGGAGGCATTGCGTGCTGAGTGGCGGAACGAAACGCCGCGCTTTGTCTCGACACCAGAGCGAAGAAATGAAAATATAAAAGTAAATAAATATTTCATCTCCTCTAGTGAGGATCGAACCCGCAACCAGTCGATTTTACAGTCACACTTTATGCCCCTGCGCCATAACTGGCCTTTATTATAATTAAGTAATATATACTAATTTATATTATTATAATAAAACAGAAGAGTTTATTTGTTTGGACGCGGTAATCTCATGAACTACCCGTCAGAATTGAATTTCATTTTTATATTGCACTATCCATTACTGAAGGCTTTAGGCATTTAGAAGGTGTCATACACAACTCTCAGTTACTTCTACTTGACCACGCTGGTGAAGATAAAATTTAGTAGGAAATACTGCACATTGTCACTATCCTGTCAAACTGTCCTAGGTTTGGTTTTCTCTCTTGTATGTAATTTTGTTAAATTATTTGTTACTATCTAAGAGTAAAAAAAATATAGTTCTTTCTATCTAAAAACAATATTTCTTTAGTAATTCTTACCTTTTGATCACCAAATCGCATCTGTCGCCTGGCGTTTCTGGCAACGTTCATCCGGCAGAGGAACACTCTGTCTTCTCCATCGGTGGGCGCTCGCGACAGCTCTGACCTGACAGCTTGCTGGTCTTGTTTGTCTATCACGTCGTATACGCTGTCACCGTGGATTAGAAGATCTTCCTGTAGATTAAAAAAAAGATAAAAGCAACTGTAAAGAAGCTTCATGTTCTATTTTTCATTTTAGTGTAGACAGAGAGAATATGAGACACTCCGTTCAACAGTTTCCACCAAATTTTATAGATAATTTCTGTTACGTTGCGAAGCTTAACGCCACGCTTTGTCTATCAGACAAGGTGAATAAAAATATTTTATATATAGGTTATTATTCTCCCGAGTGGGGATCCCACAATCATCATATTTCCAGTTATACATGAGATAAGTTACTATAACATATATACATTATGTAGGTACAAAAAACATAAGGACATTGATTTCAATCATGATAATTTTCACTAGAAATTATTTTTTT
Source organism: Heliconius erato demophoon (assembly GCA_018249695.1). NCBI lineage: Eukaryota > Metazoa > Arthropoda > Insecta > Lepidoptera > Nymphalidae > Heliconius > Heliconius erato. Next base: position 6,709 of record DWQW01006607.1, on the reverse strand, counting down.
TCCTGTCTATCAATTTTTAAGCATTTTAGACAAATTTTAAATTACCTAAATATTTACTAAATTCCAAATCAGCATTCCTATTTAGGAGTTAAGAATAATTAATGAATAAAACATCTGTTCAGTAGTTCAAACTCAAAGATTTTTCACGAACTATAAACAGCTTCACGCTGTATCCCGCACACAGGAGGGTAGGCAGAGAGAAACTAGTGTTAAGACACTCCGTTCAACAACTGTAGTTTTTGTATATTTAAAATTAATTACACTTCACGATCGATCGTAAAACATCCGAATCGTATTCGTCACATCTAAAATATTACCAGCAACCAAAGACAAAAGTGGTTGTCGACGATTAAAATAATACTCTGCGGTCGCCACACTGATGAAAATGTCGACGCAATCTCACAAAAGTATACGGCTCTTTAAAAATAAAAGCGTTTGTTTCAACTTTGCGGCGGCGACCTGGTGCTCGCTCGGTTTCCGCAATTACTATTCTTCATTTGTCTTTTGTTCTATGGTTTGGATGAAATATTTTGACATTTTTTTGGTATCAAATCAGGTTTGTAATTTTTTATAGTAAGGTGAACGGAAGGAACCTAATATTGATAGTAAGTTTCCCGATTTCCTTCTTGTTTTTGAGATGTTTCGTGTTGAGTTGCGTTCTCAATACTCTTTGCGTACCAGAGTGATGAAATGAAATAATTTAAATATGACTTATTGATTTTTATTTGGCGTTTACACTCTGGCGTCGAGGCAAAGCGCGGCGTTGAGTTCCGTCACTCAACACGCAATGCCTCCAAAACCCGGCGGAAAGTGGGGAATGGAGTGTCTTAACACTAGGTTCTTTCTGCCTTTCCTACTGAGTGCGGGATACAGAGTGAAGCTGGTTTTAGATTTTTTTTATAAATCAAAGACTACACTACACCACCTTTTCATTAAGACTCTCAATTCTGTTCCCTAATTTTCGCTGAATTGTGGAGGCATTGCGTGTTAAGTGGAGGATCCAAACGCTGCGTTATGCCTCGTTACCAGAGCAAGGAAATGAAAATATTATAGGTATATTTCATTTCTTCGATTGGAAATCGAATCCACAACCTGTCGTGTGTATAGGGCTGGCCAGTTGACTTGCCTCTTAAATCAAAGATTAATTAATTAAATAATCAAATATAGTAATCTGTATAAATGTTACTATGAGGATATTCCAAAGCATTTAAAATCATTAAGATATTTTAATAACAAACGTTAGGTCAGGTATTCGCATGTGTGGAAAATAAACATTATAGAAATCCTAGACTGCAATTGCTTTCAAGTTAAAAAAAGACATTTTAATAAATTCACTATCCTAAGTACTTAATGAAAGTTTGAATTACAATGATATAATACAGTAATTTGATGGAACTCGAACCCGCGCCTCCTGGAAACCGACCTAGGCGCGGGTTCAAGCCCCCCTACGTTCAAATTTTTATACGTTTTCTAAATAAGTATTTTTCTTTCCTAAGTGTGGAATAATACTTTAAAAATGTTTAAAAATTATACAGTAAATTTTGTAGGTACACACCGAAACAAAGCTAGTTTTAAATTACTTATAAATGTGATTTGATGTTAAAGACTGCAAGTGTTGAGGCTAGTCGTGGCGCAGGGGCACAAGCGTGGCTGTAAACGCAACAGGTTGTGGGTTCGATTTAAAATCGAGGAAAAAAAATATTTAATATTTTCATTACATTGCTCTGGTAACGAGTCAAAGCGCGGCGTAGAGATCTGTCACTTAACACGTGATTCTATCAAAATTCGGCCGACAGTGAAATTTTGGAACGAAAGTGTCTCAATGAGAACGAAGGGAACACTAGGTTCCCTCTGCCTACCCTACTATGTGCGTAATACAGTGTGAAGCTAAAAAAAACAACGTTTGTAGATTTACGCTGTATCTGAGGTACCCTCTGGTGTGGAGATATATTGCGCCGATGAGTTCCGCCACACAACACGCATTGCCTCCAGAATTTGGCGGATAGTGGAGAACGATAAATGTCCTAATAGGAACGGAGTGTCTTAACACTAGGTTACAGTGTGGGATACTAAAAAAAGACAATAAACGTAGTAGTTATTTGTTACATTAGTGACATAATTCAGATACACCTACAACCAAACCTACATTACCTACAGTTTAATAATATATAATCCGTTTATCTATATAGGCTATTATATTTCCATTCGTCGGCCAACAATTACACGTTAAATGCTTTAGGCAATACGCTGTTTAATTATAGTTTAAGCGGGATGACTATCAAAAATATAAATATAACACAGAATTATGTCTGACAAAACTATCCAAGCGGACTATATTCTAGAGCGCCATTTCTAGTAAATCCACTGTAATTACTAGTACGTTGCCGTGAGATGTTCTACTTGAACAGGGTTAATAATATCGTTGTATTACTCTTTGTTTAAGAATATTAAACAATTTCAATTAACCTGGCTCTCCGTGTTGGTTAGTTTAATTAAATAATAGAGGTAAGGTAAGAATTTCCTAAGGTTTTCATATAGGATAGGGTTGTACAACGTCTGTGTTTCTTATAAAGAAGGCAATTTTTATTAAAGATATAAAAATCTCTTTATATATTCAACTTAATTATTGCATTTTCTTTAGAAACTAAGAACAAGTCTTGTTTTTCTAATATTTATGTAAATATATTATCTGTAGAATATTATTGATATTTATGCAAAGTAATATATGAGGTTTTGCCACTCTATATAAAATATTTATTAAGCTTTAAAGTGGTGCAATCTGTAGGTATATTTCCATCTGCGTTGTATGAAATAAAAGACAAAAAAAGCAACAAAACAACTTTACTCTATTTCCTGTATGGCAGAGTAGAGACTGAGTGACTTCTTCAGTTTCTGCCCGGATTCGAAACGTTTCTTATTGAGAAGTGCAACTCAACGCCACGTTTTTAAAGTGGACATACATATAATATATAAGAGATATAATTTAGATTTATTAATACTTTAACTAAATCACTCTACATTATATAACCACCATTGAACAACAAACCTGAATCGACTACAACCATATTTCCTGATCTTATCATAATAATAACTAAATCAAATAATAAATATAGAGTAAGATAATGTGTGGTCTATTAATTTATGACGTGCGACCCCGTCTGACGTCAGCGTCACAGCGCCCCGCCCACTTGTCGCGGGCGGTCCGGCGCGACGTGGATGTGCGCCTGCGCATATACGAGAGTATGGACGCGCAAAATGTAAATAAAATTATTAGAGATTAAATAACTTGGATTAAATAACTTTGTGAAATGTATGCATAATAGAATATGAGTATTTCTTTGTTTTATTCTTATGATGACAAGGTGAAGTGTTAATATAAAATTTCACTGATTTAATACGATAGATAGTTTAATAAAAACGGTAACGATTAACCAATATTAATATTTTTGTTATAAAAAAAAACAATAGTCAAGTGTATTGGTTGTGAAGGATATATGAGGCAGGAGCACAAGCGTATTACTATAAACGTGAATGGTTGTGGGTTCCATTCCCATTTGAGGAAATTAATAATTTAATATTTTCATTTTTTCGTTCTGGTAACGATCCAGTAGAGAAAATTGGAGAACTGAAGTTTCCTAATGGGGCCGAATCTGCCTACTCAACAACGTGTGGGATACAGTGTGAAGCAAAAAATAAATCTTATATCAATTAAAATTTTCATTTATTAATGATATATCCATAATTTATCATACATAGCTTAAAACATACATTTTTTATACAATCCATTCATTTAAGACGACAGGTGTGTCACCATACGACATTAACGTCACCAGATCATAGACCACTTGTCGCTATTTACATGTCATTATACGCTCGAGTGCCGCCCGACGTGCTGATTTAAAATGAATACTACTAAGTTAATCAAGATATTATTTAAATGACTTCTATAGCGACTTATCTGATTTTAAACAACCAGTTGGTGGGCCTCGTATAGAGCTGTTGGCGTAAAGTAAATGATTGGAGGTTTATTTAAGCTTTGAAAGCTTCATTTGTTTGTGAAGTACATATTTTTTTTCTTAATTTCGCTTTTTTCTTTAGTTTCGCGCTGCATTTCGCACACAGCAGGGTAGGAAGAGGGAATCTTGTGTTAAGATACTCTGTCTCCCATTTTTCGCCGAATTCTGGAAGTAATCAATTGATTACTACAATTTAATAGGTGGCAAAATGTTGTTAGAAATGTAATAAGTTGTGTTATAATTGTAAATTAATATTTTTTGAAAATTTCGACATTTTATGCAAAGTAATCTATGAGGTTTTGCCACTCTATATAAAATATTTATTCAGCTTTAAAGTGGTGCAATCTGTAGGTATATATATTTCCATCTGCGATGTATGAAGTAGATGACGAAGAAAGCAACAAAACACCTTCATTCTATTTCGGTATAAAATATTCCGTATAAAAATGTAATAAGTTGTGTTGTAAATGTAAATTTATAACTATTGAAAACTTCGACATTTTAGGTGCTGGCTCAACTATCATGCTAGCTCGTTGATATAATATTACTATGTACATTTGCTAAGTTTCTTGTTGATGTATTTATTAAAAGTGAATCTAATTCAGTTTCATAGATTATATTGCATTTAAATTTAAAAAAAAATACAATATTACCAGTCAACTTAATAGAATGTGTTAAAACAGAATGGCAATTATGTAATAGCATTCATATCATACATATATTTACAAGTACTTACGAAATCGTATAGAAGATATATAGAGTTAGTTACTAACACACACTTACTATTAATATTACTATACAACAATATATACTTTTGTTACATAAAAATAATAAATTTTACATTATTATATTTTTTTCATTATTATTCTTTATTTGTGAGGCCAGTCGTGGCGCAGCGGCACAAAGTGTGACTAAAATCGACTGGTTGTGGGTTCGATCCCCACTCGTTTATTTATATTTTCATTTCTTCGCTCTGGTGTCTAGACAAAACGCGGCGTTGATTCCCGCCACTCAATACGCAATGCCTTCAGAACTTGGCGGAAAGTGGTTAACGGAGTGTCCTAGCACTAGGTTCCCCGTGCCTACCCTGCTGTGTGCAGCGTGAACCTGATTTATTTATTTTATTGTTTATATAACATACAGAAAAAAATAATACTATATATAACGTAGTAAAAAAATAATAAAGTAGTAATTTCAACAATTATCTATAAGTGTACAACAAACAGCCCTCGGCGACTTTAAGTATTTATTATGTCTTTCATAAAATTATCTTAACTAAGCAATTTATTTTAAATATCCACATTAAGTATTACGATTCATGAGAAATTTTCTTGTAATGATATTAATTGATAGTAGTTGGTGTTGTGTTATATTTGAAACATTGTAGCAGAAAATCTTATAAAGTATAACTCTTAATATTTTCTTTATTTTGTAGTTTCTTGCTGTGTCCCGTACACAGCAGGATGGGCAGAGGGAACCTAGTGGCAAGACATTTCGTTTCCCAAATTCTGGAGGCATTGCTTATTGAGAGGCGTAACTCAACGCTTCACGCTAACGCTTTGTATCGGCATCAAAACGACGAAATGAAAACAAAAAAGATTTGATTTACTTACTTTTTTATTATACCAAAAATATTTGTTCCACATTACCAAATTATTGAAATCCATACAAACTTTAAATTATTAATATATTTAAATTATTAATATAAATTTAAATTATTAATAAGAAAATCCGATACAAATTAAATTACAGAACAAAGAAAAAACCGTTACAACAGCAACAGAACAAAAGTGCGCTGTAATTTGAAGAAAAAAAAACTCTACAATCGTAAACAAGATGATCTATAGCAATCACGTCGATCAGATCTAAATGTTGGGCTAACGGGCATCGGACTACAATACTTGTATCAATTGAATATAAAGAAATACCGGTACGATACGGAGATAAACAACGGCCCCACCGCAGACTGATGGAGGAAATGTGTTTTATTTTGATGTATTTTTGTAGATATTGTATAAAAAAAAATAGTTAATAAAGAAAAAAATTAAAACATTTTTTATAAATAAAAGTTTTATGAAGAAACTTAGATGTAAGTAGCAAAATTATAAAGTGAAATATGAACAAGCAACTATCGATTTTAGTCTAATATGTACTAACTGAGCCACAATGGTTCTCAATAAATAATAAATAAACTTGGCTTGACTTAATATATAGTTAATTAATCATACTAATATTTGCATAGGCCCTATTCTTTTGATAATTAACATATTACACTCGTCAATCACGGTCGTTACATAAACCTATGGACAAAAAAAATAGGCCTCTGGACATATGTAGTGAGACACAGGGAACCTCAAGTTTAAAGAAAAATGGGATGTAAATTTTTCTTACTCAATAAAAATTTGTGAAAAAAAATTTACTAAGTGATAAAACTTGATGATATCTGCGCATCTCTGGAATCTTGACATTATAACTTAACTTAGCTTCACGCTTTATCCTTTGCGGGGTAGTCAGAGAGAACGGAGCGCCAAACGCTACGGTTACGGTTATCTTGACATTATAGAACATTAAAAAATTAAATTAGCTTCACGCTGTATCCCGCACACAGCAGGGTAGGCAGAGGGAACCTAGTGTTAAGACACTCCGTTCCCCACTTTCTGCCGAATTCTGGAGGCATTGCGTGTTGAGTGGCA
>DWQW01006606.1:0-16049 GCA_018249695.1 Heliconius erato demophoon | reverse complement strand
ACGCACAAACGATAGCGGAGTCCGCATGAGCGTCCTCTATACCGCGCGCACAATCGGTTACGCACTTAGGCAGAGCCACTAGAACGAAGACGGAACGTCCGAGCGGTTCGGCGGTCAGCGCGAGAGTACCTAATATTATAAGTGAGAAAATATCTGTCAGACAAATAGATTTACCCTTTATGCATTTTTGTATTGTAGAAACTGTATGTCATAATGTACATGTGTACCAATCGAAAGGTGTTGGTGTGTTAACCATATTATGTTTGCAATTTGCATTGCAGGGTGAGGAGGTCAGAGCAGTCAAATGTAGGCTTGAGGGTGCCTCTATGGGCATATATAAAGATATTTTTTCAGAGTAGAACTGGCCTCCAGTGCATGCCAAGCTCGAAAATGCAATGCCTCGAGAATTCGGCGGAAAGTTTTTTTTTTAATGAAAATGAAAAGGCGCACGGATCACCTGGTGGTAAATGATTTTCGTCGCCCATGACCCCGTGCAACACCAGAGGAGCTACAGGTGTCTTGCCGGCCTTTAAGAGGCGGATGCTATAAAGAACGCACAGTGAGAAGACGTCTCTACGCAGAGTCAAAGTGTCAAGCCTATCACAGATTATTGGGTTCCCAATAATTCGAACGGTTCTACGTTGTATGCGAGCAAAAGGTTTAGGCTAATACTAAAGCGAGCCCAGAGATTAGAACAGTATTTCACATATGGCCGTACTCTAGTCGGTATTTTAGCGTTACGTACTGTCTCGCTGTGCCGATTACCCCCACTTTCTTTGAGGCTAACTTGGCCTTGCTATCTAAATAATCGACATACTAGCAGTCACTCGAAACGCTAAGGCCCAATGTGCTGATACTGGGCGCGGCTTTAAGACGAGTGTTCTCGAAAACTGACAACACGTCAAATGGGTTTTTTCTTAGTAGTTAACGCGCAAACTTATCTTTTAGGGGTTAAATTGGACCAGATCCCTTTTACCTCAAAATGAAATATTCCCGAGATAATGCCTCAACGAGAGTTATTGGCACTGGTCGACGTTTTCCCGAGAAATTTTTGCGCAGCCAGAGTATACAGCATCCATTGTACTATCATTTGTTTAGCAGTATATGTTAGAAACCTCTAACATGTCCCTGATATGCAGAAGAAACAGCGTAGGGATAAGCACGCAGCCTAGGAGGACGCTATCTTTTACGGGCGTGTAGTCGGAGCCGAAACTGTCGACTTTGATGCTGCGAACAATGAGAAAGCTGGCGATCCAACTTCGGAAATTCTTGGGAAACCCATAAAATGGAAGTTGCAAGGAACGCCTCGCCATACTCGATCGAAGGGCTATGTCTAAACTAACTGCCAGGTCCTTTTTTGCTTTACCTTGCTTTTGATAGCCAGCGATGTGTAAGATAATCCAGAAGATCAGGGGCTGCGCGACCATGGCGAAAACCATATTGATGATCATTGATCAATCGGTGATTCTCCAGATAAACCAAAATCCTGCTATTTATTATACTCTCCATCATTTGAGAGCAGGAAAATGATAGCAATAGACCTGTAGTTAGATGTAAAGAGGAAGAGGGGAACAGAAGTGTCTTAATTGGAATAGAATGTCTTAACACTAGTTCCCTCTGTGATGCGTGATTTGTGATGCTAAACAAAATTACTTCTTCCACTGCAGACTCATGATCTTGATGACATAGAAATAACTATACTAGCTGACGCGCGACTTCACCCGCTTGAACTATACGAATATTTATTTAATATATATGTATGAAATTATTTCCGTTGTCGATAGGATTAGTAAAAAATATACGCTTAAATGATCAAAATAAACCGAGCATAAGTAAAGGAATTAAAATTCTTAATATTAGAAAAAACTGTCTGATTAATTAAAATGAACAAACACAATAAGTAAAAGTAAAAAAATCAAAATTAAATCAGCTTCACTCTGTATCTCGCACACGGGGTAGCCAGAGGGAACATAGTGTTAAGACACTCCGTTCCCCACTTTACACCGAATTTCTGGAAGTATTGCGTGTTGAGCGACGGAACTCAATGCCGCGCTTTGCCTCGACACCCGAGTGAAGAAGTGGGAGTAAAAATCTAAATAAATATGTAATTTCCTCGACTGAGGATCGAACCCACAATCAGCCGCGCTTACAGTCACACTTTGTGTCCTACGATTGGCCTAAAAGTAACTAAAGGAAGTTTTTAATATTAAAAATTTACTTACCATTTAAAAAAAACCGTACGTGTAAAACGTACATTGGTTTGGTAAACAAATATAATTAAAGAATGATTTTTTAATTTTGAAGTCGGTGTCAAGCTAATGCTACAACAAAACTACAATATTAAATAACTAAGCCTATTTATTTTTCTTCTTTGAAGTTGGTATTTTCAATAAATGCAACGATTGAGGAATCCCATTTCTGACGAAATATAAACCGCCAGTTTTAACAATGGTTTCCTTGTAACTAAAAATTACAGTGAAAATAGATATTACAACCACGTAGACCATCTACGGTCTTCATCATCATGATGAGTTCCACGTCATCAGAATGTGCTATCCGAAAGCAAACACACATTATAAAAATACCCAAATCCTTTTAAGTGTGCCTATGAAATCTAAAAACTTTCCTCGCTTTCTCTAAGAACTCATCGTGGTACCACCTGTGAGGTATATCCTTTCAAACAAAAAAAGAACTATCCAAATCGGTTCAGGCGTCTTCTAATAATCGCGGAACATACAAAAAAAAAGAACATAAAAAAAGATTCCGTCGATTTAAGAACCTCTTCCTTTTTGAAGTCGGTTAAAAATACGTGATTGCGTCACAGATAAACATACTGATAGAATTACATAATATAAGTATAATATAGTTTCTATATTTATATACATGTCCTTAAATAGAGTACATTAATTTTTTAAGTGTGTCTTGGCAGGCTTCCTGTGATTTACATGGTTTAATAGCAATGTTGTACAAAAATTTAAATATTTTTTGTAGATAGTAATGTTTATTATCAGAATTTATATTATAATTTTTAAAATGCAATTAAAAAATTAAAAAAATAATTAATTAATAATTTAAATAAATAATTTTAATTAATAATTTATTAATTTTAATTAATAATTTATTAATTTTAATTTTATATTAAAATGGCTCAGTTTCTTCTTTAGCTAAGAATATTTGTTTCTATATATTTTTTTTATTTCTCAATACTAATTAATTACTATATATGCTGTCGTTCTGATCCGTTTATCTCATTGCCTATCCTATATAAGCGACAAAGCGTGAAGATAAAAAGTATAAATAAAACTCGTAAATATTTTAAAATTTTATTTAACAGAAGAATAATTACAATGTGAGTAAATGAAAAACGACATTTAGAAAATAATTAATTAATTATAATACAAAATTCCTTAGATTGAAAGTGCTCTAATTTAAATTTTTGTTTTTATTCTGGTTAACTTTATATTTTTTTAAACATTTTTTAAGTATTATTCCACATTTTTTTTGTAAACGTATAAAATTTTGATCGGAATTAGAATTTGGAAACCGTCAAATTGCAAGTTTAAATCTTGTTAAGTTCAAATTTTTATACATTTTCTCATAGCTTTGAATAACACTCAATAGTGACTTCACCAAAAACAAATAATCAACTTAGGTGCCTTTCATTAAGAGTGCATTATAATAATGTATATTATATTTTAAACAAATAACAAAAAATACATAGCTTTTAACTCCAAAATTTAAAGAAATATAATAAAAGAATACATATTGGCTCCATCATGGCGAATGGCTACAAAGACGAACTTTATTCAATGAAACTAAAATGTTAAATTCTGAGCATTTTTAATTTCGATATATACACTGCCAAATTTAATAACAATCAAGTTAAATATTAATATGTTGAGTGACGAAACTCAACGCTGCGCTTTGTATTACCGGAGCGGGAAAATCTTAATATTTTATTCCTAGAGTGTAGTATGAACCGAAAACATCGTGTGTATAATCAAACACTGCGCCACGATGGCCTCTTATTATCTAGTATCCTTAAAAATAATATATGGACAGATATTATGATATTTAATTATTAAACTGTGACAAAACCCTAACAAGTGAAAGAAGAAACATTTAATAAAAAAAGTAATTAATTATTATTTATTTAACATCTTTATTTTTATAAGAATAAACTAAATGTGTTAATAAAAGTGGTACAAAACTTGTGTAAAAAAACTAAATTATACAAAAAAATTGATAATTGGATTTCCTTATTCAAAATTCCCTATAAATTTACAATTTAGACATTAATGATGTATCAATTGACAGGTGGGTTATTCTTTATCTATATACAGAAGCAATGATGTATAAAGCCTAAAACTCTTCAAATTTTATTAGCTTGATATTAAAAAAAACTGCTTTATAAAAATATAAAATATCACTTCATCCAGTCTATGCTACGTTTGAATAGGAAAGACGTTGACACTAGTTAAAAATCTTTTTTTTTTTATTTTATACAACCAATAAAAAAGCATTTTGTTTGTGAAAATAACATTTGTAAAAGATTTAAAATATAATCAGTAAGACAGGAATAGAGCTATAAAGTAAATTAAATAAACAAAAGTATGATATATTCTGAGTGTGATCGCAGGTACAGTGGGCTATATCGAAACAAAAAACACGATGTAATATATCCTTATTCGATAAAAGGGCTATCCAACACAAAAATCTTTTTTTAATTCGCACCAATAGTTCCCGAGATCAGTGGGTTCAACAAAACAAATTAATTTAAACCTTTATTATATTAATAAATATAGATGTAACCTTAAGTATTTTTTTAAACAGTAAAATATTTTTTATTGGACAAATATTTTATACCAGTAAATGACGTCATAGCTTAATATCACCATTTAATAGCTATTTGCTTAAAACCAACAAAATTACATTTATTTTAACTTTCAAATATACATATTATTTAATTTTATAGATTTTTTGTTCATAATATATTTTTTAAATGCATATTAATTTAAAAAAAATAAAGATTGAAAAGAAATTGTCAAGTGTCAACGTCGCTTACGCTAGAAGGGCCCAAATAGACTTCGTCACTACGGATATTTGTATACCGTTATATTCTAGTGTAACCTGTAATAAAAAATATAATTTAGCGGGATAATATTAAAGAAACTGATTGTATTTGTTGGCTTCACGCTGTATCCTGCATATAGCAGAGTAGTCAGAGGGAACTCAGTGTTTAAATACTCGGTTCCCTACGCACTGTCCAGCAAATGCACAAGAAAAATTAACAAAATTTGTGAAAAAGGTGCAACAAATTGAATATGCTTGAACAAATTTTGATAAACAGTGTTAGTTAAAGAGCGAAAACTTAATTAATAATATCACTCTGTTCTCTACTTTTCCCCTAATTTAGAGATATTACCGGAACTAAACACAGTGCTTTTAGACATGCATTTATTAAAAAAAAACAATCCCTCAAATAGGAATCGAACCCATAATTATTGTGTACAGACTAACAATAATATTATTACATAAAATAGTAATTGTTACACGGTCAACAAGTCGTGGCTGGCCTGAATTTTGCTCTAAACTGGCTACACAGACTTGATTTTGGGTTGATTTTTTTAATTCTTCTTACTTTCAGAAAGGCTAACTTTCATGTTGGCCACAACTCGTCGACTTTACTTTATGTATATCAACCAAAATAATTTTTAGCCATGCACATGCATAATTAATTCTACATAAAAAATCACAATACACTAATATAATATTGCCAGCTAAAATAAAAAAAGGCAATCACTTTGAAAACTAGAATAAAAAATAAAATAAAATTTTTGAGGATAATTAAAAATTTTTATAAGATTTTTTTATTGTCACATATCTTTTATCCACTATTCAATAAACTGAAAATCATTTCTTTTTTTGAATAAGTTATAAAAAATTGTAATAAAACAAGTCTTTACTTGCAATTAGCGCAAACTTTTTTTTACATTTTATTCCCTTCTGTTTAATCTGCTTTTTGCGTAATACAGCACACAGCAGGTAGGCAGAGGGAACTTAGTGTTAAGACACTCCATTAACCATAAAAAACAAAGTGATAATGTTATGTTAAGGCCAGTCGTGGTACAGGGGCACAAAATGTGACTGTAAACGCGACTGGTTGAGGGTTCGATCCTCACTCGAAGAAATAAAGTATTTACTTAAATTTTTATTTCCATTGAGGCCGGTCGTAGCGCAGCGGCACGAGGTGTGACTGCAAAACCGACTGGTTGTGGGTTCGATCCCCACTCGAGAAGATGAAATATTTACTTAAATTTATATTTCTATTTTCTTCGCTCTGGTGTCGAGGTTAAGCGCGGCGTTGAATTCTGCCACTCAACACGCAATGCCTCCAGAATTCGGCAGAAAGTGGGGAACGGAGTGTTTTAACACTAAGTTCCCTCTGCCTACCCTGCTGTGTGCGGGATACAGCGTGAAGCTAATTTAATTTAATTTATTTTTTTTATTTCCATTTCCTTCGCTCTGAAGTCGAGGCAAAGCGCGGCGTTGAGTTCCGTTACTCAACACGCAATGCCTCTAGAAATTCAGCGGAAGGAGGTAACGGAGAGTCTTACCACTAGGTTCCTACTCTGCAGTGTGCAAGACACAGTGTGAACTGATTCATAATATTATTATTGCGAAAAGTAAAAATATTTACATATTCAAAATGAAAACCGCTCTAATCTTTTATATCGCGTGGCTAATTATGATTTTAACTAATAGATAGAGCAATTCAGGAGGTAGAGCCATATATACCAACATGCATAATTATTTAACTAGTATAAAATCTGAAGAATATTTAGTATAAGTAAACTAAATAAAAAGACAGTGCAAATCTAATTTTCTACTAAATTTAATTCAAACACTACTTAATCTGGAACAATTACAGTAAACCAACAAAAACGTGCCTCAGAAGTTCATATCTAAGCCTATTTGATACATAACTTCTTCCATCGAGTCTGTCATTGTATTACCATTCACTTGGATCTGGGTCTGACTTTTACTGGTCTCGGCCTGGCTTTGGCCTGGCACTGGCCTGGTCTCAGCTAGATCACGGTCTTGGTCTAGGTCTGGCCTGGTCTGGACTGTGGGAATGCCTAGTATTATCCTTATTTGATCTGATAAATGTGGTGTTGATATAATTTGGTGATATATTCCTTCTGCTGTGCTTAATATTGTGTCAACTTGTAGACACATTGATAGATCATTGACATGCTAGAATTAGGAAAAAATATTAGTTGTTTTTTTTCTAAATAGCAATAAAGTTGTTTAATATACATCTAAGGGGATATGATTTTCTAATATTTTTGGAAAGGAAAAAATTAAAAAATATTTAAGGTTAAAAACGAGACTCAATGTTGCTCCTTTTGGAAACCATTTTTTTTTATACTTGTCAGAAGTAGTTTATTAACGACACGATATGCTAGTTCAAAACATTGAAATTATTAAGTATTCAAATAAAATTCTAACGGTAGCAAAATTTGAAAAACCCCTATAGATTTTCTTTAAAAAAAATGTCACATCATAAAAAAAAAACAAATTACCTTCAATATCTCTGTAAACCCATAATCTTTGCTGATAACAATATCTTTTTCTGCATCGAGTATGGCAACGCATATTAACAGATGGAAATTAGTACACGGCAATCCCGTCCACAGTACTTCCCATAATCTGAAAAGATTTTTTTAAATTTAGAATCACATATTTTTCCAAATAGAGCATAGTAGGCAGAGGGAACTCTCTGTGTAGTAAAAAGCTAAAAGCTACTTTTTCTCTTCAAATGGGTTTTGTATTTCAAATGTTGCGTAAACCAACGCAGAGCCTAGTCTTATGTATATTTTTTTAGCGTCAAGCTGTATCCCGTATATAGCAGTGTAAGCAGGAAACCTACACTAGTGTTAAGACACTCCATTCCGAAATTCCTGCCGAATTCTTGAGACATGATTTGTTAAGTGATGGTACTCAATGCCGCGCCGAGGAAATGAAAACAGTGTATCGAACCCGCAACTGTCACGTTATAGTCGCACGCTTCACCATGCCGGCCCCAATCTTATATGGAAGCCCACAAATTTGACCCCAAATGTGACGACAATTTTTTGACCTCAAATTTAGTAACAAATTTGACCCCAAATTTAACCACAAATTTGATCCCAAGTTCAATCACAAATTTTAACCCACTAATTAAAAAACACTAACCTCATAATATCCCGATGAGAAAATTCCCGTTTAAACCAAACTAACAACCATCGGAAGCAAAAGTACATATTCCCCGAGTCCTTAGATGCTAAATGCTTGGCCAGCTCAGGACTTGCAAAGTTAAGAAGTAGTTGCAGATTCAATAATTGTTGTTTCATGCCTGCTTGATCCATATCAAAGTTTGATGCCTAAAATATATTAATAATAATAATTACTTTTTTTCTCTTTTTTTCAGTTTCCCTAACCTAGTGTTAAGACATCCCGTTCCAATTAAAACACTAACACCATCTGCCGAAATTTCAAGGCATTGTGTTTTGGTGGCGGAGAACGAAGGCGCCGGACTTTATGTCGTTCTCTCGAGTGGGAATCGAAGTTAAAACCGTTGTGTTTAACAGTCATAGCCTTAATTATTAAGATATGAATAAAGAAATTTACATAGGCATGCGCGTCTACAAATAAATTCCGGGCCTAGTGGTTAAATTATGTGGTACAATATTTAAATATTATAATGGTATGTAATACGTGCTAATTTGCAGATAAATAAAATGCAATTCAGTTGAAATATTGGCAAATGTTCTTGACTTGAATTTTCTTTAAGCTTAGGACTGATTTGTTTATGTAAAAAGAAATCTAGGGAGACTATTCTGAAGTGGCTACAGCCCATCTGACCTCCCCCCTCCCCCCCAATGGCAAGACAGACAATTTCAAAATTAAAATATTATTGCCTGCCACATAAAATAAAGTGCCAATACACCTCAACAAAAAAAAAGGATTACACTCACAATTTTCTCCATAAAACCGACGAAACACCAAAAACTGTCCACCTCGTTGCCCAACAGAAGCAACAATGGGGCCAATATATCACTCATACCTTGGACGTAGCCCAAATCAAAATTATACATCACATATGTCATCAAAATATCCTGGAGCACTACTAAATTTGGATTATTGTCTCCTGCAAAGAATGGATGATTTCTGTCCGTCCTGTTCACATCCTTTTCTACTAAACTCTTCCTGTCTCTGTATTCCGAGAACCTTGACTCTTGACCCTCTGTCATTGACCGCCATTGTAGTTTCATTGAGAAATATTCTTCGGTTTTTTTCTTTTGCAGATTTTTTATATCGTTGTGTGTCATTGTCCAAGGGTGATAGTCTAATAAGTATTTCCATACTGAATGGCGTATTGAATGCGCTACACCCTGTAGATCAAATTACTTATTACATAACAATTACTTATTAAATTTAGAGGGACTTTCTATTACCCTGCCTGCCTCACAAATTATAAATAAAACAAAAAAAAATCTCTTTAGATAATGTTGATTTTATGAATAAGTATACATATAAGGGAATCCAAAAACAATATGAAATAATTGTCCAATATATGTTGTTTGTGTTTGCATCTAAAGTATTTATTTACTAAAACAATTAAAAATAAATTTTTAATTGTTTGTTCGACCTTCACATTGTATCCCGCATTTAACAGGGTAGGCAAAGGGAAGGCACTTTGCCTTGTTGCCAAAGTGAGGAAATATGAATATTAAATGCTTCATTCCCCCGAGTGGCAATCAAACCTACAACCGACTGCCTCAAATGTAAAAGCAATACAAAATTATTTCTAATTTCAATGAAACTCACGCCTCTAAATATGAGTTGTTTGACGCCGTCCACTTCTGTGACCCGACCTTCTGGATCTTGGAGGCCTTCCCATTTCTCTGTTGATAAAGGAGTTCCTCTGAAAACATAAAAAAAGATTTATTTAATTTTTATATTAGGACACCCCACAAACCTTTCTAAATTAAAACAAATTACTTTACTTTTTTTATGGTAAAAGACACGGGAAAAAAACTTTTACTGAAGATAGCGGATATTGTGGAGCAACATATAAACTTTTCACGCGGTATCGCCGCATGATTGGGATATGCGCGGATAAGCCCTAAAATGCGAATGAAGCCGCGTGTGCGTCAACGACTGTTTTTTTTAGATGAAAATTATAATAAAAACGCATTAAATTGTCGTCGTGGGATACTGACATAGCGTGTGACTGTAACGTGACAGCTGTAAATTCGAGTCGATTCCCAATCGGGCAAACGAATTATTAAATATTTTTATTGCTTCGCTTCCTCTGGTGACTATACAAAGCGCGGCGTTGAATTTCGCCACTCATGCAATGTCCCAAAAATTCAGCAGTAAATAATAAATTGAACACACAGGGGATACAGTGTGAACCTAATAAAAACTAAAACATAATAAAATCTAAAATATAACTCACCGAGGTATACAAGGCCGCGGTGGTAAAGTCGGTTTCACGTTAATGACTTCATATTCATCGCTTCTTGTTACTGAAGTAGCATCTTCTAAAGCACTCATGCTTTTTGTTAGGAGATCTGCTACTTCTTCCGAAACATCCCTTTTACCGTTCATACCCTCGTTGCCATAGTACACTGAAAATTAAAAAAATAAGAATGTTTTATTTTAAGTTTTTTTTAAATTCTATTTATGGGCACAAAGTATGTATTTTTTGCTATTAAATATACGTGTTTTAAAAATATATTTACTTTTAATATTCATTTTGCTTAAGAATAGAAATATATGAGACCACATTTATACATCAATTCTATGGAATCCTTATAAAATCCAGTATTTTATTATAATGTATCACTTTTAAATATATTTTTATATAACAAAAACCTTAACAACAATAAAAAAAAAGTAAAAAAAAAAACATTACCAATATCAGTGAGCTTAGAAAACGCCTCCATAGTTGTCTCGTAGGGCCTCTGCCTCAAATTCGACACTAAATTCCATACAACGTCCGTTGTATTTTCTGTAAAAATGTCCAATTCAGCGAAAGAACGATTCAAAACTTGCGATTCATCATTTGGTTCCACTACCACATAAGTATTCCTATCGTGTCGGGTTTTAGCAGTTTTCAAATGGTTTTTTAAATATGCCACGAAAATTTCAGCATTCCCATGTTGGAAGTAAAATGTGTTTTGCCAAACACCCTGTTTAGTTGTGAATTGCATTTGCTGGTTGTTCCTCGATATCTTGAAGGTTTTAAGCTCCTCGAGCGGTATTCTTATTATACGGGCCCTAGCTGCTGCGTAATCGGACGTCATGTTGCCGCTGAGTGTTCTTTGACGGCGTCCTACGAAACAATGGAACATAAAACTTTGCATAAAGGGAAGAAAATATATTTCTAAAGAACGTATAAAATAAAGAACTTAGCGGGATTTGAATCCGCGTCCCTTTTTTCATTTTCGCATTCCAACCACTACGCCATACGTTCCTTACAATTTACTTGTATTGATATAATCTCTGTAGGCGTCAGTTGTGCAGCAAGGACACAAGTGTGCGACTGTAAACAAGACAAGTTGTGGGTTCGATTCCTTATTGAGGAAATGAAATATTTAATATTTTCATCTCCAAAGCGCGGCGTTGAGTTCCGCCACTATATACGCAATGCCTTCCAGGTTCCCTCGGTCTACCCTGCTATAGCATGAAGCATTTATGTAGCACTTATTATTGTAATGTTATCGCACTAAGAAAACATTATTGAATTTAATGTTTATATAAAAAAATGATATTTTCACTAGTAAAGTAAAGCATAGTGTTTTAAAATTATATAATTATTGCAAGATGATATAATAGAATATCTAAAAAAATGGCAGTAAAGTTGAATATTGCTTCGTTTTATTATAAAAAATAAGTAACTGTGTAAAATAGAATGAGAGAAATTCCCTTCTTGTTCTGGTATGTTTTTTGAAAATGAAAAGTGGCAGATCAGCAACGCTTAGTTGTATTTTTGCAATAGTAGATGTTTATGTTATTGGTATCTTTTCATAACTGCACCTGCTGCTGCACAGAATGTATAAAAATCATGAAATAAAATTAATCCTACTCAAAACTATTGACAAATTTTGACTAATTTTAAGATACAAGCTTGAAATATTTGACCCTATATGCTATACCCATAAAAGGAGCCCAGACGCATCCTATCATAATATAGACTAAGTATTATAATATTAATAAAAAAAGAACTAGGTTCCATCTGCCTACTCTGCTATCAATCCCTAGACTGCCAGCAAAAAGCTGTTCGGTCATGCTTACCTATTGTGTTGACCACTGCCCATTCTTGGTCTTGAGTATCAGAATCAATAGTAATAAGGTCATTTGGTCTCCATTCTATACATTTAGTAGAATCTGGATTTTGTACTATGCATAACATTCCAATGGAGTTCAGGTCGCTGATTGATCGGCCAATACATGCTTTGAGAAGAACTCCATCTTGAGTGAATAGGTCCTGGAAAATGTTTTAATGAATTATAATGCATCAATATATTGAATATAGTATATGGAGGATGATTATATATTAATTATTTACATTAGTCCACTCTGGTAGACAAAGCAAGAGTTTCACCAGTCATCATGTAATGTCTCAAAAATAGATCATTGTTTGGGGAACAAAATGTCTTGCCATCAGGTCTCTGCCTATCCATAATGGGAAAAATTGTGTAGATGTTATATAAAATTTTAAAACTTTCAAATTTGTAATTTATTACAATTCTAATAATTGTAATAAATTACCAATTTGAAAGTTTTAAAATTTATGAAATGAATAATATGAAATTATTTATTATTCAAACTTAACATATTTACAGCTAAAACATGGATTATATCATTTTAAATTCTATTTAAAAGGCTTCATATAATTTTAAGATTTACTTTCTTTTTCAAAATCTTTCACATACAATATATGAGTCATCAAATGTCTACAAAGGGTTTATCTAATTTCATTGTAAGACATAGTTATTTTTTTTATAAACATACAACCTAAAGGGACTATTATAAAATTGCACAATTAAATCACTTAGTGCAAACTACGTAAATAAATAAATAAGCATATTTTATAACTGCGGCGTTATGTTCATGGTAATATTATTCTAATATGTGCATTGTCTTTGAACTGTTATTAATAAGTAACACTATGACGCAATTATAAACTACCGTACGAAATCAACGCTGATGGACGGTAAATTTACTTCATACATGGAGTAAATTGAAGGTCACGTGTTAGTAGATGCAAACAAACAAAACAAGGATAAAAAGTGAAACCAAAATATACTTGCGAACTCACTTTGCACTGTTCAGGTATATCATCCATTGAGCTGCTCGACATTGTAAACACTTTTATGTGCGATGTGGATTAATAATAAAAGCTGTTATATTAAAAAGTAATTGCATTTAAACCATTTTATTAACGCAAATTTGCGTATTGTAAACAACAAAACACTTGACGAGTTAGAGCTACCAACAAGAAAAACAATAATGACAATTGACATAACGTTTGAGTTTGACGTTAAACAAAAAAAAATGAAATTATTAAAGGTAAGGTTACGTTGTGTATTAATAAATAACATACAAAATACAACACGCGGTATGGTATGAAATAAGTTCAAAGCAGAAATTTGATGATGGATGACTGCGCGAAGCTGTTCCGAGGGAGTTGTAGCCTGTAGGTCAGTATGGTGACAAGAGAATAAATGAGGCTTGGAAGCTTATATTGGAAATTTATATGCATGACAGGATAAAGTCTCAGGTAAGGATAAAAATATGAGAGCTGCAAAACTACCAAACGAAAGTACTGATAAAAATTAAGCATTAAAAGTCAGAGAATGAAAGAGATGAAAGGTTAATGAAGCTTTTTTTTTTGTAGAATGAAAGGAGTGCTTTCGAAAGACGGTGAAATTTTACCAAAACAACCATACGTTTTGCGACGATGGGCGAAATTTTATAAGACGTATGAATTTGATGACGTCTCAGTCTCAAGTTACAGTGAAATGAAGCGTAACGAAATAGTGGGAGGCCCAAGGATGATTTAGATCTGGTATATAGATGGAAAAAATTCTTGGTCATTAACCAAGAAGTTTTTCGTGTTTATATGGACTTAGAAAAAGCGTTTGACAGAGTTGTTTGAGTTTGTTTGAGAACGAAATTATGGGAGGTACTACCCCGGTACAATGTGAGCGGACCCTTTCTACAGGCTATAAAGTCTCTTTATGTACTCGTAGATTACTCAGCCTGCTTGCGAGTTGAACCTTGTATGTTGCTCTGATTTGACATCCAATCGGGTGTAAAATATTAGAACAAGTGAATGAAGTAGTATATTTGGGAAGTATGTGCAGCATAGATGGAAGATACGAGATATATGCGGAAAAATGTATTGCTGCCGGTAACATGGTTAATGATGCCTTAGCTGCATTGATGAGACGGCGAAACGTTAGCACAGCTGCTCGTTTGGCTGTACACAATGCAGTGTTGGTACAAACGCTGTGATACAGCAGCAAAACGTGGGTATTACATAAGTAAAAAGAAAGAAAGATGAATGCCGTGCATATGCAATCTCTTCGTAGGATATGCAGAGTCAGCTTTGCTGATCGAATCCGCAATGAAGAGATACACAGAATGGCAAGTACAAGCGGGATTTCATGAAGAAGAACGTGCTCAGCTAGTTTCGGCACGTCGAACAAATGAGTAATGAAAAAAGATTTACGACGGAAAAGTGAGCGGTAAGAGAGGTAGGGGGCGGCCTCAGTTTAAAAACGCAGTATCAAGGATACTGGAGGAAGGTCACGTAAAAAGCATGAGGACTCCCCGGAGCGCATATATGAAGTAGTTGATGTCAGTAGACGAGGCGAAAGACGTATGTAGAGAACGTAGCGTTTGGCGCTGCGTTCTCTATTTTATTTTTTCGTTAGGAAATATTATAATATAACCTACTTTAATACGTGACAAACGTGTACGTGTATATACGTGTACGGTAATTTTATTATTTCATTTATGAAATAAAGTGATCCCAACCATTGACATTAAAGCACCATTAACATCAAACGTGTTTAATGAATTGCCGACTGTAAATGAAAAAAAAATATGATGATGTTGTATCTACAGTAGATACCAGTAAAATTAATATTATAGAGCCTGAAGTCTACATAATTGATGACGATTTTCTGTATGTACGCAGGGATGGGGAGGAGAATAGACTAATTGTCTATTCTCCTCCCCATCCCTGAAACTCTTACTGAAATTCTTACAATTTTTATTTTCACTTGTTTTCTTTTTAAAGTGTTTTATATTAAGTATTTCTTGTTGCTGATTAACAATATATATTATACAAATACCAAATGCTCTAGATTACAAGTATCAAATGCTCTGATTCTTAATTTTTTTGTAATATAAGACAAATTACATTATTACATTATTAACATCCATTTTTTAATAAAACCATGAAGTAATATTACCTAGATGAATAAGAAGAACAATTATGACTACCTTTTTAACTTTTTATGAATAGTTCTTTGTAACTTTGACAGACTACAAAATTGAAATTTTCTTCTATACTGATGAATTATAAAAGCTTTATAGGTGAAAAATATTATAAGAGTACTAATAAAACAAAAATATTCTCAATGTGCTTTAAATTTTATGACATAGTGTAAAATATCGCCCGTATCCAACAAAGTTACCCAGATTGATTGTAATATAATTATCAATCTGCAATCATATAAAAATATTGCACAATATTCAACGTTTTTATAAAAGTAAGAATGCAATCAGAATTTTATAAAATACACAAAAATAATACGACGTTTTAAGCGTTAACTTGAGGACAGAGGTAGGTTATACTGGTATCAATTACCATAGACATTTGTTTTAGTTTTATTTCTCACTGTCACTTCATGTTGTCAAATTGTCAATGTTGTTTGACTACTTTGTAAAAGGTGCTGTTATTTTTGCAATATTATTGCATT
>DWQW01006605.1:0-16050 GCA_018249695.1 Heliconius erato demophoon | reverse complement strand
ACTTTTTTCTGATATAATATATTATGTAATAATTCGACCCGTATAGTAAAAAATATAATTATCTACCCATCGTTTTCACCTTTTTTGTTTTCAAAAAAATCATCATCGTTTATGTAATCTATAGAAACATATTAACTGACCTTTATTTATATATATTTCTTACATTTCTTTTCAAAGAAACAAGTTTTTTTGCTGTTTTGTTAAATGTTTCAAGTCTAGTAACAGACTACACCACACTTTTTTCTGATATAATATATTATGTAATAATTCGACCCGTATAGTAAAAAATATAATTATCTACCCATCGTTTTCACCTTTTTTGTTTTCAAAAAAATCATCATCGTTTATGTAATCTATAGAAAATTTATTGCTTTCGCTGAGGAATTTGCATTGCTGTTAAGAATTACGTAAATGTCATCGATCATTATTATAGTTCGGCGTTCATCTTGGGATGTTTATTGTTAAACTTCAACGTAAAAATTTGTAGTTGTTTTATTTTGCAAAAACTTGAAACTGACAATATTACTTCGTCTTCATTCGAAACTCTGTACATTATTACTGAACGTAGCACGATCGGACTCTTTCTAGGTTATATATTTCTAAATTTATATAGTAAAAACAATAAGCACCATGTAAGAGTTTAGACGTAGCGGGATATACAATACAATATATAGCCCGCACTGCTGGTAACAAATCAAAATGGGATGTTCAACATGCAATGCCTCAAAAATTCGGCGGAAAATGAAAAAAATAACAAAAAAGACATTAACTAAAGAATCACTACTTTTTGACTGTTGCGTTTAGACTTTAAATTAAATGTATATTTTATACATTTTAGTTTTCATATAAATAAGCCTAAAGAAAGGGAATATGACTTACGACCCATAATGCAAACCGCAATGATTTTAAGACATCATATAAAACGTACACAGTCATTCCACCTCGGTTCATTACCCTAAGAGCTTGCCACAAATATTGACAATACATCGACTTTTATGTTTTTTACTGGTTAAAGAATTTTCAAATAGCCCTTATTAAGGTGCCATATACACATGGAAGTGCCTGCAGTAACTTACTTATATTGCTTGCAATTCAAAACAATATATTGCTTAATAAAATTAAGCAATAAATAAAGAAATACCTAATATGACGAATGGTACAAACTAAGAAATTGTTAAGTAAAAAAAAATGTATTGTATTTCTTCTCTCTATTCTATTTCATTAACAATATATTTTTATTAAATAACAATAGAAAATAATAAATCTATATGTGTTTAGCACATTCAGCGAGGTAAGTAGAGATAAATATGTTTTTTTTAAAAAAAACTGGTAAAGTGCGAGTCTGATTCCCCCACCGAGGCTTCTGTGTCAGTTTCTGGATTGTAGGTTGAACTTAAGTTTGCGAGCAAATGTCCTTATTTTTTATGAAATGATTTTCTTTAATCAAATATCTATAAATTTTCACTTTTTTCCTTCGTTGTTATAGTAAGTTCTCACTTTGTCACAAATTTCATAACTGTAGGCCCATGAGAAATACCCTTCAGATCTTGATTACGCGGCGATTTCATACGAGACCATAGCCCTGAGAGAAAGTTTGATACTAACTTTAACTTAATACCACCACGTGATGTCGAGATAAATGATAAATGGTCTTGACAGATGGACAGATAGGCAATTAAGTGATCCTATAACGGTTCCATTTTTTTATACTTTTGGTAATTACGGAACCCTTAAAATAGTGAAATATGTATATGAATTCAAAGTGGAATTT
Organism: Heliconius erato demophoon; assembly: GCA_018249695.1. NCBI lineage: Eukaryota > Metazoa > Arthropoda > Insecta > Lepidoptera > Nymphalidae > Heliconius > Heliconius erato. The sequence goes on along the minus strand of DWQW01006605.1, from coordinate 14,279 downwards.
TACCTATGTGCTGTATGTATGCCAAAAAAAATATTTTATCAACATAATTCGTGTTTAAATATTTTTTTAAATATTCTCAATAACCAAAGTGCAAGTGCATTGTGTGTCAAGATTAAAATAGTAAATAAATAAATAATTTATTCACAACCGTGTAACAGGTGATTTGTTTACATTGCGAAATCAGATAACATTAATACAAATGTACGATACGACACGTTCTTATCGATGACTCTTCCTTTTTCATTATTTATTACTGTAACACTTATGTAACAGTAGCTAATGACATTTATTGTTTCGTTAATTCATCCGTGCAATATCAATAGCAGGAAATCAATTCTATATATATATATATATATATATATATATATATATATATATATATATATATATATATATATATATATATATATATATATATATATATATATATATATATATATATGTATATGTATATGTATATGTATATATAATTATATAAATAGCTTAGAAAAATAGTTTTTAGGCGATGTTGTTTTTGTAAGTGCACAGCGGCCATGGTTATTTTGTGGTCGAGCACTACTACTACTACTAGAGTCGTTTGAGCTTTAAAAAAAAACCAAATGCTGTTTGTACAACGATTACGTAAAAAATACTAAAATATGCGTCTTCTTATATTGTACATATAAACAATAGGGAACTTTACCACTATTCGCTTCGCTAGCTTTAATGATAAAAAAAATAAAAATGTTAAAAACAAAGCTTTACAAAATATCAATTCTAGAATCAAAATTTTATTATATAACCTAATTAATATACATATGTGTTCTTAAATTCCTTTATCTACAGATTATTATTAGTGGAGATGACGTTCAAATGTATTGTGGTAAAAAGATTCAAGTAACCTTACATTACAAGCATGACTGCATAATTCAACGGCCATGATAAAATTATAAATATAAATCTAATTCTTTTCATCTAACTGCTGACGGTGCTTTATCTATTATGTCATTTTCGTAATGACATTACATTGCATAAAAGTAAAAAATGTTTTTTAAAGGTAATCTAAATTATTACATTTGTAATAAGGAAATGTGATCTAATGATTATGAATATTTTTTTTATGACTAGAACATCTACGTAACTTATCTATAAGAAATGTCTAATTTAAAAAAAAATATTTTAAACATAATGAATCGTTAAATTACATTCAAATTAATTAATATGCAAATTAAGATATGGCATATTTTACTAATTTAAGCTTAATTAAAAATTACTATCTCTATGTAACACCATTCTGTTTTAAAATATTTTATAAAAAAAAATATTAACTTTGTTACGCATTGATTTAGGAATGTATCGATTACTCAATCTTATAATACAAGTTACGAAATAAAAAAATAAGTGTGACAGTGACAAATTATTTTAAGAAGGTATAACATGTCAACAGGTCAACAGCCTGACATGTAAATATATCGTACACAAAGTAAAAATAAACAAATGAATGTCAATTCTCTCTGACGCCACCGCCATCTTGATGGACTAGGACGACATTTGTCTCAACACATATAACCACGGATTGAGAGATGCTTATAGGATAGGAAATCAAATCCCAACACAGTACAACATTTTTTTTAATTAAATGTCAATTTAAGAGTTATTTTGGCTCTCTGGGGTTGGAAGGCATTGAAATGGAAAGTGAGAAAAGGAGAGTCTTATATTTAGTGCTCTTTATCTGCCCCTTCATATACGTGACATACGTAGATCTAGAAAAATATCTGTATCAACTACCTAGGTATAATATGTGTTATAATTATTCGTAAATAGATTTAAGAAACAATTTTTTTTGTTTTATTATATTGTTTACTTTTACTTAGATAAGAATTCCCTAAGATTGAGATATTGAAATAGTAAAAAAATCTGTTTGTATACCTAAAAAGAAAATTTAGACCTATGTAGATAGGAGATATTTATGGTAAACTATATTTAAATACAGTTAACAAATAACATCAGTCTTGATTCAAATAAAATAAACAGATAAAAAAAATAGAAATGGATATTGACATTACCTAATTTCATACCAAAGTAATACTCAATATCCTTTAAGAATGGATACATTGTATTCAAAGTCGGTTTGTGCAATATGTACAGACATCATTTAATATTCAATTAGATTCAATAAACATGAATTTCATGTACCATGAACAATGCTATCTATAGTGTCCTCTAGAAAAGGTTATGGAAAGTTCAATGCCTTCACACGTGAAAGTTGCTTATGTTAAACGCATTGCTGGCCAATAGAATATTTTACTTAAATATCATTTCTAATTATAAGTTCTAATATATACGAAATTATAGAAATTACATATTTAATATTTTCATTTCCTCGTTCTGGTAACGAGTAAAAGTTCTGGTAAAGTGCGGCGTCGAGTTCCTTCATTCAACGGGATTGAAGTATTATAATTACATAAGGTTCCCAGGTTCCCTCTGCCTACTCTCCTATATGCGAGATACAGCGTGAAGCTAAACGTTGATGTTTATATATTCATTGAATTTAAAAATGTATAATTTGTTTACTTTATCAATGTCTAATCGTAGGTAGTTATACCTTGCACGACGTTTGGTCTTAATTTATCAAGCAAATAATTTTATGACATTCTCTTTATTTTTTGGGACCGCCGTCGCCTATCGGTACAAGAGTGTGACTGAAACGTGACGGTTGTGGATTCGATCCCGATTCGAGGGAATGAGTTATTATTTCTTAATATTTTCATTTCTTCGCTCTGGCACCAAGGCAAAAGCCCGGCGTTGAGTTCCTCCATTCAACACGCAATGCCTCAAAAAATTCGCTCAACGAAGTGTCTTATCACTAATTTCACCCTGATGTGTGCGAGATACAGCGTGAAGCTTATTTTCTTTGGATTATTATTATTCACTCGTCCTAAGTATTATAATTTTTTTAACCTTTTTAAATTAGTAAATAATGGACCCTTCATAGACACAGAACAAGTGATATTACCAAAGCAATATTCCGCGTGCTTTGTCTACTCTAGTCGACAATCATAGAGAACGACGGCAATCATCTCAAATGTCATCAAAGGGAACACGTCGGAACGAATGTATGGGATAACAATAGTTGCAACACAACACAATGCACTATGTTGCATTTCACAAGACTTACACACGGCAAGGTTGCCAATGAATTGGCCGATTGCGATTACAAAATAGAACATTTTGTCAATTGTCGGAGAAATTGATCTGTTAACGGTAATTGATAACTTAATTGTTTCAATTTAGTTGGCAAATTATATTTTTTTTTACTTGAAGCACATATGGAGAAAATATAAAGTTATGTGAAGGCCAGTCGTGGCGCAAAGACACAAGGGGGTGACCGTAAACGTGACAGGTTGTGGATTCGATTCCTACTCGAGCAAATGGAATTTTTTGTGTTTTAATTTTTTTTCGCTCTGGTTTCGAGGTAAAGCGCGACGTTGTTTTCCGCTAATCAATACCTGCAGAATTCTGCTGAAAATGGGAAGCTAAGTGTCTTAGTAGTAAGTTGCTTCTGCTTATCCTGAAGGTATAAAAAAAAGAAACGATGCATTGATCTGCATTTAAGGTATTAAGTATCTTATATTTAAACATTTCACATTTCCCTACGAGCTTCTCATGAATTAGATTAGAGAGATTTTTAGATGCAGAATGTTAATGTGTCAACACCTTAACAAGGTGTTAGTATAAATCTCCTGTAAAATCTATACTGTAAGTAAGCCAGAACATATTATTGTTATAAAAAAGCCAAAATTTCAAAATTAAATCGATATTGTTGCCCATTTTGACGTAATACCTTACAAAATATTATATAAGAGAAAGTGGTGAAATAACGCCATAAAACTGTAATATATGGGCACGTCTTTTGTTCTGAACCTTTTTTGTCAACCAGTCGGAATTCAATTTCACACTACCATTTTTGTCAATACAATAGCTTATTCATAAGATGTTCAATTTCATTTTTATTACGTGTCCATAAGTTTCAACTTTTAAATAAAATAATTAAAATGTCACGAAATCATTACTTTATAACGTACGGTTCATTTTTTATCTGTACGAATCATCAGGTCATTTGTTTTTTTAATATGTTTGCGGTAGTGTGTACGTATATGAAATATTGATTCAACTTAATTGTCATACACAAAACTCTTCCTGGTCTTTTAATTGTTTCAACACGGATTGTTACAAAATAAAAAAAATATATGATTATACGAATATATTAATTTATAATCGATATTGTGTAATTTATAAAAATCACATTGCATTTATAATAAATGTAAAATTTGAATAAAACATTATAGAAATTTATATTGATATCATTTTATTTCAACACTAACTGTTGTAATTTGAAACATTTACAAGATAAAAAACGTGACCATAGAGTCTCGAGCTCTATAATAACTATGATTTGCCAAAATCTCATTAGACGTTTGACTCGTAACGGAATATACCATTCAATTGTCTCTAATATCGTAATTTCTAAATTAGTAATAGAAGGTCAAGATCCATACTGTACAATTTATGAGTAAAGTATAATTTATGAAATTACCTAATCGTTTCATATAAATTTAATACAATGTCAACGTTCAAAATTCATACAAGTCAGCTTCACGCTGTATCCCGCACACAGCAGGGTAGGCAGAGGGAACCTAGTGTTAAGACACTCCGTTCCCCTACTTCCATTCTGGAGGCATTGCATGTTGAGTGGCAGAACTCAACGCCGATAGTAATTTAAATATTACAATTATAAATAAATTCTGAATTGCATTTAACTATTAAAAAATATAAATCAATTAAAATTTTATTAAATCAGTTAAATACATATATTTAATTGATTTAATAAAATCAGTTTATTTAATTTAATTTTATTAAATCAATTAAATATATGTTTGTATGTGTAAATACGATAATACATCGCTATCGTGTCGAGAACGCCCTACAACCTTTGCAACAGTTCGCGCAACAATTGCGAACGCGCATTATTGTAATTATATTAAACGCTGGTGGATATTTATAAAGTGAATGTTTCTTTAGAAAAATGTTGAGAAAGGCTGTTATTTGGGGACATTAAGAGCTAGGAATTGATAGTACGTAGTACATCAACTCATTTAGATGTAGATAGATTACTATATTTGATATAATATTATCTTTACCAGAGAAATAAGGCGCAGAGGTACAAAATGTGATTGTAAAATCGACTGGCTGTGGATTCGATCCCTACTCGAGGGAATTAAATATTTACTTACATTTATATTTTCATTTCTGCACTCTGGTGTCGAGGCAAAGCGCGGCGTTGAGTTCCGCCACTCAACACGCAGTGCAGGCATTGTGTGTTGAGTTGGCGTTGGTAGTTCTAGAGAGAACTCGCTCCCTCTCCCTACCCTGCTATGTGCGGGATACAGCATGAAGCTGATTTTATTTATATTATCTTTATAGAATATGTTTTCTTCAAATGAAACACAAGTCCTATACTATATATCTCGTTATTAATAGCAAGAACACTGATAAATATGACAACCAACAAACAATCAATAGAACTTGTGATGAAAGATACGTTAAAAAATTACACAAAACTGATTATAACTGATTATAATTGAGTAGTAAGGCACTACTCAATTATAATGAGTACTTGAATTCATAGGAGAAACAGTATAAAATTCGTGTTGGTATTTCGTTATCAAGATTGGACATTTTTTTAATATTTTTAAAGTGTTATTCTACACTTAGGAAAGAAAAATTCTTATTTAGAAAACATTTTTTGACCGTAGCGTTTGGCACTCCGTTCTCTCTGACTACCCCGCTAGGGACAAAGTGTGAAATTAGTTTAGTTATTTTTTAGTGTAAAAATTTGAACGTAGCGAGACTCAGACCGATACGTACGGAGAACGTATGGCTAGTGGTTTAGATAGTGGTCAGATCGCCTGGTCGGTTTCCAGGAGGCGCGTGTTTGAGTCCCGTTATGTTCAAATTTTTATACGTTTCCTAAGCGTTTTCTAAATAAGATTGAAAAATTTTCTACATTGAAGCTTAAAATGGATCATAGTTGAAGAATTTACAGTTTAGGAATATGCTTAGTAGAATTATATGTAAGTGTGGTGTGTGGTCCTATATTAATTTAGTCCATTTCTGACAATGGAATCAATGTCAAAATCATTTGTCTTAAGCTTACATTACGAAGTATGTCCGTCACTAATGGACGAATAACTCAATATCACGCCAACCGATTTCGATGATTCTCTTTTTATTGCAAAGGAAATGAAATGTATTTGTATAATGTATATTGAAATGTTTTCAAGAGTTTTATGAGAATTTGTTTTGGTTCTGATCATGGGATCCGGTTGAAGTCGGTTTTTTTTTGTAAAAAAATATTTTTCCAACTACATTGAAAGTTCACAAACAAAAATATTATGAAATACACAATATATCTTTATTAACAAAATAAAGATAAAATATATTTTACACATCCTTATTGCGTGTACCCATGTTTTCATTTTTTGTCACTTCACTGGTAATGGCTATCATTATTAATTCAAGTTTCTCATTATGTAATCTTGAATAAAAAACTTATTGAGCAACAATTAATAAACATTTGGTATCCATAAATAATAAGGTTTGTCAACACTGCATATATTAAGAAAACATTTTAACTACAGTCAATTTAAATACTTCAAATTCTGATCAGATTTTTTAAATGGAAATTAATAAATATGAAAACAATTAAACTAAGTGATGAGAATGACGCTTTTTAAGGTTCCTTACCACTAAAAGTAAAAACAAAACTCTTAAAGACCATTTATCTACAAATAACGTGGAGATATTAAGCTAAAACGAATATAAAATATTCAAAATTCATTCACAATTAAATAATCAAAAGATTTTGAAGAATCAAAAACTGACGAGCTTTTATGCAACGATTTTGCTGCATTGCCAAAACCTATGGGGTATTTTGCGTGAACCTACAGTTATGATAAACAAATAACTCTCTCGCAAAGTGAGTCGCAAAAAAATCCGAAAGTAGAAAAATTATTTTATAGAAAAAAATGTGCATATGACCGCAATTTTGCATTTAAGTTTGACAACTTTTATAAATAACCTTCCCGTTGGCCTACAATCCTGAAATTGGTACGGAAGCTTCGGTGGTGAGTCCGACTCGCAAATAACCTGTTTTCTTTGTATTTAAAAACATTTTTGAACGTAATATATTTAAATAAATAAAATAAATCAGCTTCACGTTGTATTCTGCATACAGCAGGGTAGGCAAAGTGATCCTAGTGTTAAGACACTCCGTTCACCATTCTCTAGCGAATTCTGGAGGCATTGCGTGTTTAGTGGCAGAACTCAATATATTGAAATAAAATTAATTTAAACAAAATAATCATCTATTGATTACTTTCACTCAAAATGCTAATATAAATTGTAAATTGTGTAATATGATCTAAAAACGGATCATCATTTAATTTTTATCTTCCAAGACGAACTAGACAAATGCCGGAACGTTGTAAACTAATAGCTTGACCCCTGACCAATAAAACCCAGTTAAATAAATATTGTAAAACTTGTGTAACGCTTTGTTACCTAATTGTATTTCTTTATATCTTTTTATATTTTTATAGAGGCCGTTGTGGACCAGGGGCACAAGGGTGTGACTGTAACGAGATGGCTGTGGGTTCGATCCCCACTCGAGGGAATGAAATATTTATTTAAATTTATATTTCCATTTCTTCGCTCTGGTGTCGAGGCGAAGAGGTGCGTTGAATTCCGGTACTCAACACGCAATGCTTCCAAAATTCGGCGGAAAGTGGGAAACGGAGTGTCTTAACTCTAAGTTCCCTCTGCCTACCCTGCTGTGTGCGGGATACAGTGCGAAGTTGATTCTATCTTTTTATATGTATACTTCTTTAACCCAAACATATTATGTGTATTCTATATGTTTCTTAACCTTTAAATCATTCGTCAAACCTTTTCCTTCTTTTTAATTTAGAGATTTATAAAAAAATATTACCTGCAATTAACAATATAATAAATAATTTAAGCTAATAGTTTCATATAAAAATATAACTAATAATATATTACTGACAACTATATTACTACCGAGTGCTTAATATATTTCTCATTATATAAAAATGATTTCCCGGCAATAAGGAAAACAATAAAAAGCTCACTTTCTATAACCATGTTCATTCTGGAAAATGATTACGTGCATGCAATAGATACATTTAAGTATCTTGATATAAATCATTTAATTAACAAACTCATATGCTCACTTCTATATTATTGTTAAGATCTTACTTTATTTTACACATTTTACATGCAGAATGAGGACCGATATATTTTATTTTACTATTTAATATTTAAGCATTTTTACACTTATATCTTGAATAATGACGATATTTTTGGTGATACAATTATATTTTTTAATTTAACGACGCATACCACATATAACAGGATATATAAAGAGAATCTAATATTAAAACACTCCGTTTCGGAATTTCCGCTAAATTGTTAGCACATTATTCACATAGCGTATTGAGTGGCGCAGCTCAACACCGTGCTTTATCTTTTTACCAGAGTGGAGTGATAAAATTTCATTCCAACTAGTGGGAATTGAACCCATAACCGTCACGTTTATAATCAGTTACTGTGTCCCTGCACCACGACTGCCTCTAATTAAATTAGTTCACAATGTTTTACACTCGGTGTTCTCCGTTAGAAGGCTACAAAAAATAATGTTGGCTTACTTTCACTAAATATTTATTCATATAAACATCGATAGTTCAATCGATTCAAATCTAATGTTTTGATGATCTGACATTTGATACAATTGAAGTAGGTCAAGATTAATCGAATATCATCAGCGGCCTTATGATCTTATTGCTGTCAATACAATCAATTAACGATTTACAAGTTTTTAGTCTTTAAATTTCAATTAACTTCAAGTTTCATTAACAAAATAAAAATAAACCGTTTTAATGTTTATAGATTCATTAATATTTAAAATTGTGATAAGTAGTTAGATATACATATTTGTTTGAAATTAATAAATATATTTAATCTAACAGTCGTTGTTTTTATTATTAATATTTATATTTTTATGGTAAGGTATATTAGATAATGTAAATGCAGTAAAATAAACTTAAAAATGCCTACAGAATCTAAATTTTTAAATTACTAAAAAAGAGTCTAATAAAAGTAAAATGCTTATTTAAATAAACAAAAAATATACAGATCAGCTTCACGCTGTATCCCGCACACAGCAGGGTAGGCAGAGGGAACCGGCGTGTTCAGTGTAGAATGAGAGAAATATAGAGAGATGAAATATGAATTTAAGTAAATATTTCATCTCCTCGAGTAGGGATCAAACCGACAACCAGTCGATTTTACAGTCACACTTCGTACCACTGCGCCACGACTGGCCTCTAAATATCTGTAACTCATCTATTATTACAATCGGGACCTCTTTAAATTCTGCGGGGTTGTTTTTATAAATATTTTTTTATTTAAAGTAATACAACCCAACATAATGATTATTTTGTTTACTTGTCTGATCGTTTTGTTCACGCTAATCTCTGAAATTTTACCGATTTAAATGCAGTTTACACAATTATATTTTGGCAAACTTACCTTAACAGTTGGCGTTTTTTTATTTCAACCGTTTCATTGATTATGTCAATAATAATATGTCATTATAAAGAATTACATGCATATTTCTACAAAGTATGTGTTTTATTGAATTGGCTAAAACTTAAGCTACCACTACCGATGTACGATTACTGTGTCGCCTGTGGGAGGCTTCTGTACCAATTTTAGGGTTGTAGGTCAATGGGAAGTACAAAAGGTTGACAAACTTAAATACATATGAACTCATTTAGTATAAAATGAACTATATATAAAAGTTTGTCCTTTTTTTAAAATACCTGTAAATTTGCACGTTTCGGATTTTTTCCTTTATTTTATTGTAAGTTCTCACTTGGTGCTAAATGTCATAAATACCAGAATAGACTTTCATACAATATGTAGCAAAATTGATGTATAAATGCTTGTATCTGTTGATTGCGTTGACTGAGAAGTTTGATTTTTTCTATGCTTTAAGGGATCATAGACCTAGACCTATGGAAAAAAGTGGTCTAAAATTTCCAATGCGATGTACGGTATATATAAACCCACAATGTATTTTTTTTTTATTTTAATATAAAATAGTTAAACAAAATTTAATACGGCGTGACGTAACAATATCAATAAATATCCTAAAGTCTCAGTGAAACCGTAGCTTATGCGAAAGTGAAACTTGGAATGTATAATGAGAGCTGGACACGAAACGATGTCGCGGATTACATAATCGATGTATCGCATCGGCACATACGAGATGCATATTCTATACAGGCCGAATCGTCATTCCGGGAAATCGATTGTGATTCTTATGGTGCACATCACTATATACTGTGCATAAGGCGTAATACAGCATGTAGAAATATTTCACCTCAATTTAAAGACATTCGGTTCGATTGCTTCATGTGCAATAATGATATTGCTGTAACTGTAATAGGCATGTTTCACAAATTGTCATATTCTTCGCAATTTAATAACAAAGTGTTTGACACAACGCTTTCATTCTTATGTATTTTACTATGACGTTCATAAAATAAACATTAAATAACAAGATTTATCTTTCAATTTATTTTTAATTTAAATAAAATGACATAATTTTGAGTAGTCATAATATTAGAAATTTACTTATTTTAAGTAAAATATTCACCTAAATAAAAATATTTTACACTTCCAGGTTTATAATATAATTATGATTTATTATATCAATTGCCATGATCACTAACAACGTAAAAAAGAAATAATATATTTATTTCCTTAATAATATATTTAGAATAGTTGAATACTTACTAAAATGAACCCACCTCGCAAGTAGAAACGAGTAGTATTTCAAGGCTTAGCAACTTTTAATTACGCGAGGATTGCGTAGGCATAAAACAAGCATCCCATACAGCACATCCTATTTTGAATGAAAAATAAGTCTTTATTATTATAAGGAGTGTTTACACAGCTTGATAAGTGACATTGACATAACCATGACCAATTCTATCAATCATTGCAACGGCCTTTAAAGCCTTGTTAATCGTTTTGGTGGCAAAGGAATTTTGTTGATTATATAATGGCAACAAATATTTCTCTTATAAAACTCATAAATTACAAATCAAACGAATATGAATAAAATATTGGCTATTATAGGTATTTCACATAGAATGTAATGATCACACTTCTATGATGAATTCGAAATTTATTTTATAATATTTCCTGTATTTTTTAAGTTTCACACTTTATTCTGCACATGATAGGGCAGGCAGATAGAAGCTAGCATGAAACTAAGTTTTTCGCTCTCCGCTCGAATTCAAGATACTTAGTATTGAGTGGCGAAATTTGAAGACGCACTATAGTACCATCTACCAAAGCGAGGAAATGATCGAACCCACAATTACCCCGCTTACAGTAAGGCGCTGTCACTGCCCCACGATTTCCTGTATGTAATAAAATGTGTTTAAAAAATAATGCCAGCTATATCATGAGACTTAAGTTTTTTTTTTCGATTAGATCATTTATAATGTAAATAATAATTAACTACCTAGTTAACACGTTTAGGTCTCTTTGTGTTAGGTAATTAGTTACATCCGCTAATAAGATACTGTCAAGAGACTTCTCAGAACGCTAAGAGCTTCAAACATGATTTTTATCTTATACCAAAATTACATAAGAATAGGCGGAAATGGCTGGAATCCATATAGATAAATAGATAAACGCATCTTTGTTAATTAAACTAATAGATAAATCTGGTCTACCTTTTGTATAATGAATAAGTAACGCATTAATCTCGATCGTGTTTCAAGGCTCGCAACTTCTCTCTCCTTTATTGGCTTACATAATTTGTAATTACTTTTCACATAGTCGCGCAACTAATTCTTCCTATTTCTCGTTAACTTAAAACATTTCCGCTTTTCTCTCGTCTAATAAAATTCGTAAAATTTTACTAAAATTAATAAACGTTACGAGATGCTTACACGCACTTTAGAAATTCTTGAAAAATGTATTGCATTCTTCGTAAGTTAAAATTTCTCCATTCTCCCTTTTGTGTCAATTTTTTTGTTCCTAATCTTGCACTTTAATAAATACCACAAATACTTAAGTCTGGTGATGGAGCAGAAACATCCAGAAATTAAGTATATCATTAGTTGAATTACATGTTAGAATTCATTCATATACGTTTAAAATCTCTAACTCTATGCATTCCAAGACCATCACACTGCCGGTACCATGTTTTCCAGTAGGCATCACACACTTTGGATCACACCATATTGTGCATATATAATATTTTTGCTATTGCAGTTTAAAGTTTATCTTTTGTTATTGCAGCAAAGTACTTCAAATTTTGTATCCTCACGCCAAACAATATTTGATCAATCCTCATCAGTTAAGTTTTGATATTTTCTTTGAACCACTTATAGCGGACTTTTTTGTTATTGTCGGAAAGCCGGTGTTGATAAATAACCATTTTTATTACAGCGTACGTCCAATTTTTGTGGAGTAACTAACTGGCCAAGTATATGATCACATTTCGTCATTTCATATTATAATGTTTATTGTTTAATGTTTTATTGTAAAACTGCTACTTTAGTCATGAATACTTATCGACTTTGTAAATTACTTTTGCTTTTACAATTTGAAGGTCTATCGCACATAGTGTAATTGTAATTTTAATGATAGTGCAATACTCTTCATTAAAATTGATATTTTCCTTACTTCTTAATCACGAATACAGTATTTATATAAATAATAACAGCTGTTTCATCCTTCATTGAAAATTCGTGCTTCAATCTTTAGACTGTCAGTCACGTTTCAAATAAATGTAAATAATTTTAGGTGACTGTTTGACTTAACAGTTATTTATTATCTTCTATCCTTATATTAAATTTTAATGAAATAGTGATGGGAATTATAGATATTTGTATAAAATTAGTATTTAAGATAATGTATTAATACTAATAACTATATAACATTCTACGTTTTTTTATAACATGAAGGAGTTATTCCTTTTTAAATTTCATTTTGTCCGTAAATGCCACAATTTTGATCTATATATTTTATTTATTCCTTTAATATTTGTTAATAATAATTGTTAAAAATTTACATTGATTGCCATTATTGAGACCTCGGGACGTCTGTTTTCATAGACAGACTGTACATAATAGATATGTAATATATAAGAACAGGGAAATATAACCTAGGAAATATAGTTTATAAATAAAATATATATTTGCTAGAAATTTGCCGATAATAACCCAAAAACTCTCAAATTTTTCCCTAATAGTTTCTTTACCACCAGTACACCAAAAGATTACATATTGTTCATATAATTGTGAATTCAGAAAAGCCCAATATAGGGAAATGCTAAACGGACAAAAATTATTTTATTCATATACGAGATTACAGTGTTACCAGATTTATTACATAAAGTAAAATGTAGGAGAATGAACTCGGTGATCAACTTAATTGAGCGGAAGATAGTAAAAATGAACAATACGCTAGCAATAAATTGTGTAACTGAATAAAATTAATCGTGCTTGAAATATATATTACTTTTATATTACCCATAATAGTAATAATTATAAAGTTATTCAAATAAAATATCGAGCTATAACGATGGAGGTCTCCATGTCGATTAAATAAGATGATAGTAATGCATAACTGTTGCAATATTATTATATTGCAGCAGTTATGTGCCAAAAATATTTTTTTGGCACATATTTTATTTATTGAATAACTTATAGTTTTCTTTTCTTTAATATTTTTCACCCACAAATCGCTTTTTTTTATTACCAGTAAAGTATTGGTTGCACAGTGCTAATGAGATTTGTTTTTCTTTTCTTCTTCAGTGTTATGAAGTCAGCTGCGTTAAATTGCAAATATTATGTTAATTTTAAAGCGACTTAACTTTAAAAATTTTTTGCAATACACATAAGTTAGAGATAGAAAACACAGACGAAATACCAATTAATAAATACATTTTTACAATTTATATACTTATATTAAAATCAGTGCGTAGCTCGTCGGTAGTAAGTATAACATTTTATTTATAATTTAAATTTTTACTTACGTAGGATCCATGACAATGTATATTATTTGCTTCTTTATTCATAATATGTATGGACTTAACGATTCAGAGAGCTATAAAATGTGATACAGTCATTAAG
>DWQW01006604.1:0-16050 GCA_018249695.1 Heliconius erato demophoon | reverse complement strand
CACACTAGTTTCCTTCCAACAGGGGCCGTCACTTACAAGCGAGTGCCCCCGATTGACACAATTCCACTGCTTTTATAGTTATTTTCCACCTAAATCTACCCTCTTTTACACGAGTACGCTAACACTAATGACGAAAGAACACACAAAGGAGACTGTTTATGAAAAAAGATAACAAAATCTCAATTTTTGTTTTTATCTTACGTCGTATTTCACATATAGCAGGGTAGGTAGAGGAAACATAGTATTAAGACGCTCCGTGGCCCACTTTTCACCTAATTTCCAAGACATACCATTTTGAGTGGCGGAACACAACGCCGCACTATGGTTAGTTACCGGAGCGAGCAAATAAAAATATTACGTTTCCCTAAGAGATCAATTTCCCCTAAGCCAATCAAAGCCATACCCCTGGCATCTACAGTCTAAAAAGAATAGAATACACATTAAATTACACAACCATTTAAGCACACGGGGACATCAAAAATCGACATTCCATACAATCTACAGTTAGCAAAGGCAAGCAAGCCAGCAAGCATTTAAATCTTTTGAGCAAGCTAACGAGACAGTGACGCTGCCACAACTCAGCGCCGTTTGTACTCACTTCTCGGATATTTCAGGCATTTCCGGATTAAAACGTAACGTACCTGAGTAAAGAGTTCCGGAACTATTGCGATATAAAAGCTTTTGAAAGCTTCTTTTCAATTTTGTGTCAAGGTGGAACGTTTGATTGTACTGTGTACGGTCAAAGGTTGGTTTGTTAAATTTCTTGTGGATTTGATTCTTGTTAGATTTATAATATACTAACATCGAGTTTCAAATAATTATAATATTGTATTATGTCACGAGAATTCGGCGGAAATTGGGAAATGGTCGTCTTAATGGAAACGAAGTGTCTTAACACTAGGTTCCCTCTGTCTACTCTGCTATGTGCGGAATACAGAGTGAAACGAAAGTATTATGGATTTGGCTTTGATATAACAATAAGCTTAGACGGGCGACGACGCCAAGTTTTGGTTCGCTTTTTCAACTTTTTAACAAAGTACTAAGATAGTCCGTTCCCACACACGATATAATTCTCTCGAATAGAGATCGAATCCACAACCACGTTTCCACCAGACACTGCCGCGCTACACCGCAACGGCCTCAATTTATTTCTAAAATATAAAGAATTTTCAGAATTTTATTATTTATTTAGACACAAGCCACGATTTCTCACGACGGGTGAGCATTTATCGCATCGCATAGAAGTCGAGTGACCCGTAACAGCGCGCTATAGAAGACCCGCCGCGACCGCGACCACCTTATCTCAGTACTGTGCATTTGAAAACTGTCCGTCTTTCACAAATGTTAGAGGAACGGAACCGAACGGGAGTTTTGTTCTTATAAATCTTTATTTGTGGTTTTGTCGTTTTGTTTGTTTGTTTAGTTTTGTTTTGTTTTTATTGTAATAAATGTTTATTGTATATAGGCCGTCGTTGCACTGAAGCACAAGCCCGTGTGACTGTAAACGCGATTGTTGTACGTTTAATTCTCATTCGGGGAAATGAATATTTTATATTTTCATTTTGAGGCAAATTGCGGCGTTAAGTTCCCCCTCTCAACACGCAACGCCTATAGAATACAACGGTTGTGTCTTAATGGGAACGGAATGTACTAGGTTTGTAGGATATAAAATAGACCATCACCCACCATGCATGTTATTGCACGTTGGGTGACAACTATTTTATATTATTTGGTTTATAATTTTTAGATAAAAGCATAAAAATATACAGAAAAATCAACCTTTCACTTTTATGAGTATTACTTTTTAGAAAACCACGCAAGATATGAAATCGCGCCTCTTGGAAGCTGTCCAAGTGCTGTGACTACTAAGCCGTACGTTCTTTTCAGTCTGCATCGAAATTCATACATTGCACATTTACAGTGGTATCTATGTTACTAGTATCTGTGTAGGGAGATTTTTATAAATTTCTGTATAAAGATGTTAACAACATAAATAAGTTTTAAAAAGTACATATTCAAAGATCATATAAGATTATATATGGCAAAAAAAAAATCATGAGTTGTCATGGAAATCAAACCAACCGCGCGTCCAAGATATATGATAGGTGAATAAAAATATAATAAGATTTCACAACCAAACAAAAATAATTTAAAATTTCAATTATGAGACATGAGTCTAAAACCATATCCCACAAAAATATATGACCAAAGAGCAATAGAAAAGATAATTTGGTCTATAATAAAGTTCTTCGGGCGAAATGCTTAAAGCTCCGCGTACATATATCACGCTGTATTGCTAGAGGCGCCATGTGTAGACTAGTACTTTATGCTCCGTTCACCGTACAAAAGAAACTGAGTTTTATCTATTTTATGCAAAATGTTGGCAGTGTTCAGTACGGCGGATGTAACGAATTCGATTATATTGTAGGAACATTTTTGATTTAGTGAGCTTTTTCTTTTATCTTCAATGTTTATCATAAAAGTGCGTAATAGTAATACATTCTAAATAACTAATATAGTATGCTGTGTTCATATTGTAAATATTTGTTTGTTTTGTTTTAGGTGAAGGCTTTACTTCTAGCAGATCTCTTTTATAAGTGTGTAAGGTCGATTTTCTTCGTGTATTTTCCATTCAACGTGATATTGGCGAAGTGAGTTGTGCTCAACTGGCACACTCGAAACGCTACAAATAAAGAACTGAACTGAATATATCCCACCAGATCTCCTCGTACCAGTGGCGTAACGGCGCAGTTGTGGGTTCGATCCTAATTGGAAGAATGAGTTAGTTTCATTTCTTCGTTAACAATATAAATCACGGAATGCCGTGCTGGTAAGAGTTCAACCACCAAGCTCGCAAGGTCGCTAAATTTGAGACGTGCGTAGAGAACGTAGCACAAATCTGTCTAAAAATAGAGAAAAAGTGACTATTTCCGAAAACGTTTGAGAAAAAGACAATTATAACATGTTTTTAGAGTTCTGTAGTTCAAAAGAAAAAAACTGGACTCTTATAGGATCACTTTGCTGTCCATATTTCCGCCTGTCAAGAGCATTAATCTCAAGATCGCGTGGATGTACTGATCAAAAATTAATATCAAATGTTTAGGTCTCTGTCCTCTCGGTCATCTGTTTTACTGCAGTTTGCGAGTTTCATACTCGCCGCGTTATCAAAACCTATAGAGTACTTCCCTTGGACCTATAGTTATGAAATTTGGCGAGAAGTGAGAACTTGCAATACAAATAAATAAAAAAATGTGAAAAGTTAAAGGTGTTCATTTCATAAAAAAAAAACACTTTTTATGACAAATACGATAAAAATATACGATTACGTATTATTTTTAAGTAGAAGGGCGCTGAATAGGGAACAGAATGTCTTAGCACTGGATTCCCTCCGCCTACCCTGCTGGATGATACATAACTACATAAATTATAATTTCAAAAATAATCAAAAAAAAATATTATCCAAATTGAAAACCCCATTTTTAAAGTCGGTTAAAAACACGCTCGTCTACACCAGGTGCTACAAGTGCTATAGAATGTTTCTTGAGCTACAACTTCTCTAAGCTATTAGAAAACCACGTATAACCTAAACTCGAGTGATTTGCTAGTTATCTCTGAATAGTCACACCGCTTAAGTCTTGACTCCATCATCAGATCTGCTCGAGGATACCATTTTACTCTATTGTCCTCTTAGATACGAATAACTGCAAATTTTCATAACGATGGGACAAGACTAGTCAAGCTACTAAAGAGAAAGAAATGACCTAAAATACATATAAAAAAACATTTTAAAAAATACATTTATTTAAAGAATATTTTCTAAGCTAGCGCGCTCTAACACAGTTGTAGGTGACCGCATCAAAGGATCATTTACAGGCGCTTCACTAACAACTTGTGTGATTACCCCGAAATAGGCACACGTGTGGCTTTTTGGTTAAGCACTTAAAAAAATGTTAAAATAATTATTGAAATAGCTTTATTTTTAGTTTCACGTTTATCCTGCATATGATAAAGTAGGCAGAGCGCATGTATTGTCAAAACACTCGGTCCTTTTTTTTCCATCCACTTTTCGAGACAGTGCGTGTAAAGTGGCGGAACTCAACGCTGCCTTTTGTCTTATTACCAGAACGAAGAAATAAAAATATCAAATAAATTTATTCCCCCAAGTGGAAATAGAGCCAATAACAGTCTACGGCCTTAAAGTATTATTTATTATCTTTTAAGTATCAGAACCCATTACTATCAAGTTAAATTGTTATTACTGAGCACAAAGCCATCAAACTATAAAATGATCGGGTCAATTTATGAGCTATTATTTAACGAACATACATATATGTATTGTGACACGTCTCTTAAACGTAACAGATAACGGTTATTGCGCGCTACCAACATAAATTTTGCAGATTTTATTGAAAACATTGAAAATATATTTTTTAAAGGTTTTCCTGTAACTGAGATTAGAAGATCTTTTTATGGCGATGACATTAGACTTTATTATTACTTTACCTTAGGCGCAACGGGACAGCGTCTTACTCTAAATATAATAATCAAACCAGCTTCACGCTGTATCCCGCACACAGCAGGGTAGGCGGAGGGAACCCAGTGTTAAGACACTCCGTTCTCCACTTTCTGCCGATTTCTGGAGGCATTTTTTTTTCTGGTTTTACAGTCACACCTCGTGCCGCTGCGCCACGACTGGCCTCAACTCTAAATATTATTTAACTATATTCATTATTTTAGTATGGTTATTTATACTATTATACACTTAATCAGATGTAATTGATTTTTGTGTTTTTTTTACTCGTAAAATGTGTAAGTACTTATTTGAAAAACATAATTGACGATCTTGAGGAAATTTACGAGTTTTTAAATTTTCTCCACAATCCCCTCCATCTTTCAATGTGACTAACACTGACCATAATAATTGGTTCAGTTATTCCGGAGATTAGGCTGGATGGACAAAAAATTAAAAGTTATTTGCGTGTGTTTTGACAAAAAAATAAAAATTATTTCTGTATGTATATTACAAGGGCAGAAGCGAGCAGGAGGCGATGCCCTCTAGTAATGCAAAATTTATACTAAATTTACACACGAGTTTTTAAAATATAATTATGAACTTATAATTAAAAATCGAAGACATTAAAAAGATGCTTTGAGAGTTAAAGATATAAAGATACGGCCTTAAAATATTTTAACACTAAATCTTCTAAAAAAATAAATAAAAAAAATCACTTAAATTACTCTATATTTACTTATGTATGAATATTTCTAAAAGTAAAACGAAGCGTTTTCTGAACCTGAAAGCTCCCAAATTAAAGCTTTTTTACAAACACTAAAAAATGTATAAAATTGTAAAAAAAAACAACATTTTCTCTCACCTCCACGGGGAACCGTGTCAATGAATATTGGAATTAGGGCACCTAGAGACCTAGAACTGGAAGTTTTTTTAATGATTAATGAAATAAAAAAGTAAACTTAACTGGTTAAATTACAGTTAAAAATACACAATTTTTTGTATGGCCGTCAGGGATTTTAATTTACATCAAAAAATTATATTACATTTCTAAAACAATATTATATAAATAGATGCCGTCGTGACGCAACGGAACTGCATTTGACTGGGTGTAAGCAGGGGGCGGGACGATTGTGGGTTCGATTCCCCCTCGATAAGAAAAGAATGAATTTTCTGGTAAATAAACAAAGCGCAATGCCTCTAATACGAAATCTCTGTCCAACCATAAGCATGGTAAACTGAAGGGAAGGAATCTGAAAATAATAAAATTCAAGAAAATATCATTTTTCTTTATTGATTAAAAAAAACAATTTTATTTAATTAATATTAGACTCTCTCCTATAGAAGACTAACATATTTGAGTAACATATTGAGTTTTGTCTAATATATTAGAATTTTCATTCAAATGGGTGTCGAACCCGTTGCCATCATCCACATATACACTGTATTTCTACTCCACAGTGGGCAAATTACATATAGTTTTAAATTTGTTCATAAAAACTAATTCGATTTGAACTTTGACCCACTAACGCCGCTCTCTTCCGGTTTCGAGTTGACGATGTCATTAGCTTATAGTAATTAACAGAACGGCACTATGGAGCCACGAAATGTGAAAGTGCTTTTATTTGGAAAGTGTAAACAGAATTAATTCGTCACTAGGTTTTTAAATGTTTACAAATTAACTGCTTGAACCTCATCCATCTCCACGGCAAGCACGGAGAAACGATATGCTAAGGTCTTCTCATCATGCCCTCCGGGGAGTTCTGATGCTTTTACGTGACCTTCCTCCAGTATCATCAATACTGTGGTTTTTAAGGTCAACCGTGCCTCTCTTACAGTTCACTTTTTCCATTTTTCACCCTTCTTTCATCACTTATTCGCTCGACGTACAAAAACCACCTGAATACGTTCTTTTTCATTCTCATTTATTTATCTATTTATCTGTTGCTGGCGAATTCGATCAGCTAAACTAAGCTGATTTAATTTATAAATGAAATTTGTGAATTATAGTTAAACAATTTTAGTAAACAAAAAGATTTTTTTTTTGTAAAACGTTTATTCGAGATTACAGTAAGTATTTTATATATTTTTTTGTTTTTTAGCTATACACTTTATCCCGCTCAGCAAAGAAATAAAAATAATAATTCATTTGATAAATAAATTTGATGTCAAATACACACAAATTACATACACTTTTTGATACAGAGAGAGAGCTTCTAAAAAACTAGACATTAATACTAAAGAAATATAAAAAGGAATATTTTATAAAATGCATTCTTAAATTCGTGTCCGCTGTTTCTATGGGCAAAACGTGAAACGTATTTCGTATCCCGGGGGCCCACTATAACTGAATACGTTCAAAATTACATCACACTACCAGGAGGCTGTAACGGTCTCTGTCTGTCTGTATTTTAGATATATGTTTTTTATTGTATGAAACTTGTGATACAGGAGACGATGTCTGACTGTACTTATTGATTGTGGGATTCAACACTCCGGAGGATGATTATATAAAAAAATCTCGGTCTAGTTAGATAAATTTCACCACTGTCCTCAACCTCCCGCCGTTCTGGACATGGTGACGATCCCCAACACCGCACTCGTCGCCACTTGACACACCAGCGGGGACGCACTGGTGCGCGTCGCCTTAGGGGGACGCCTTAGCAGTGTCCTCTTGCGAGTTGTATGTGGCGGATGGAACGTTGAAGCCCTCGTAAGGGCTGGCAGTGGTCAAGCCGTTCAAGCCTTCCTCCCATCTTGGACCGTAGCGATTGGCGCTCCCTTCTTTCTCACTACCCCGCTAGGGATAAAGCGTGAAGTTAATAGATAGATGTTCCTAAGTGGCGGAGAGTGAAGACAGGAATCGTTTAGCAATGCGAATCTCCTAGTCATGCGTATATGCGAACTTAAAAATATATTAAAGTATAGTTCAGTTTTTTTAGTTTTACGCATTTAAACGCTCCACCATGGCTAGATCCAACATTGGCACTATAGTTAGTGATATCATTTTTACGAGAAAGCGAAAATTGATTATACGTGAGTTCAAACCCTGACTCGCACTTGGTCATCTTTGCCCATAGCCTTTATTGTGGTCTGCTCAGCGGCATCTTTAACCTATATTACAACAATAAAAATATTTATTTTAAAACAATTACTTAATTTTTACACAACACAAACATACCACAAATATGTCTCAACATAGAATCAGACTTGCAACCATTGTTTCACAGCCAATTATTCCAAGGTATACTCCAGTTCTACCACAGTCTTTGATCATATTACATAATATGTACTATCAACATATACATAGGTACAAATGTGTCAAACGCTCCACCGTAACCGTAAGGACCCAAGAGGCCTGCACGTATGCTGCCATATTAAATTCACAATAGACGTGGACGCGTTCTTGTACTCAAATTGTTACTGTTCAGTGCTTGCGTATATTATTATTGCAATATTGTATAGGCCTTTTATATATCATATAATATGAAACCTTTCCGTTACTGTGTGAGTAACAGCCCACGACCCAGCCGAAGGAGTTAGAATTAGGGTTAGCTAAGAAAGGGTTCTCGAAATTCACATAAAAACACAAACTTTTATCCCGCACAATACCGAGTAGGGGTAACCTAGAGTTAAGACACTCCGTTCCCCATTTTTCACCAAATTCTGGAGGCATTGCGTGTTGAGTGGCTGAACTCAAAACCGCGGTTTGCCTCAACAACAGAGCGAAGAAATCAAATCGAAAGAAAATATTAAATATTTTATTACATCGAGTGGGAATCGAACCCACCACCTCTCGTTTACTGACACCCTTTGTGCCCCTGCACCATGACTTGCCTCTGTAAGTTATAAAATGTAAAATAAAAATTATATTTATGGAACATATCGATTGAATAAAAATTTTGTATGTCTATATGGCTTATTGAGGTTAAAAAAATTGTATAATACACACATATTCAAGTAACCGCCACATATTAAGTGAATTATTAATAACAATAATTAACCATTCTAACCGTAACATATACCAACTGTGAATATTTAATAGCGACTGCAACTACTGATACCATGACTCATGTAAGACATTACGAAATTAGGTTAACAGCTATTTAACAGACCTTAAGAAGCACACAAATTATCCTCGATTACTTAAACGATTTACAAATTCATGGTAGCTTAGAACGGTATATGGGTTCGTATCCTGCAATTTGGGCTTAATAATTTTAGGTTATATTTGGGATATGATTGAAATACACTCGCCTCGATGGAGTTTCATATGAATAAGCAACCAAAATCGAAGTGGAAGTCAGGTAAACGCAATGGTTGTTCTTGATGTCGATTTCCACTCGGGAGGATGATTAATCCTCAATGGAGAAAAAGACGTGTCTTTATAGGAACGAATATCTCAACACTCCGTTTCTCGATTTCCTCGGCCTACCCTTCTATAAACGGGATACAGCGTGAAGCTAAAAAATATTATAATAATTAACTACCCTGCTTTGGTAGACAAAAGTTTTTTTCTCCCAGGGGCTGTAAGTCAGACCTAAATATTTGTTATTAATTTCAGCTTGATACTTCCACGCAGTCTTAAGATAAATAGTCTTGACAAACGGACAACAAAGCAATCCTATAAAGGTTTTGTTTTTTTCTTTTAAGGTATGGAACCCTAAAAAAGTTGAATATGACTCTTATAAATATGATTTTTGCCAACCAATTTTTATAACTAAATGTTGAACGCTTCCAGCTCCAAGACAATACCTACGGTTACGCTAAAATACTTTACGTGTACTTTCTTTAGATAAATTGACTGAGTGACATCTGTCAAAAGAGCCCCAAATTGTTTCGCTTATGAAAAGGGATGTCAGAAGTGATTCGAGCATTTTCATGTAAGACTAGATTTACCTAAAGGCTTAACGTGGTTACAATGTATTATGTTGTATGTTAGTTTTGTTAGTTCTTTTTTGTTTTATGAGTAAATAAAAACCCATTCAAGTGCAACCTAATACCACTCTATGTACAGATATAGATCGATGTTAGGTTGCACTTCTCCGTCTGCAATATCGTAAATATAATCATTTCACTGTGTGGCAATCGAGCGCACAACGTCCAATGTCCTTACAGTGAGACGCTGGTCCCACTGCGTAACGACAACCAATATAGCATTTATAGCCACACCTTGTATCCCGCGCATATCAGGCTAGGCAGGGGAAACCTGGGAATTTATTGTTAAGACTCTCCGTTCCCCATTAAGACTCTTCTATTTCCCATTTTCTGCTGAATTCTTGAGCCACGACCTCAATACATATGTACATAAAAATAAAATAAAATAAATCAGCCTCACGCTGTATCCCGCACACAGCAGGGTAGGCAGAGGGAACCTAATGTTAAGATACTCAATTCCCCACTTTCAGCCGAGTTCTGGAAGCATTGCGTTTTGAGTGGCAGAACTCAATGCCGTCCTTTGCCTCGACACAAGAGCGAAGAAATGAAATATAAATGTAAATAAAAATTTTATTTCCTCGAGTCGGGATCGAACCCATAACCAGTCGAATTTACGGTCACACTTTGTGCCTTATATATGTACATATATAATGAAATATAAACTCACTAAGAACTTCTAGTATTGGCCGAATACCAATAATTCGGGTTATGATAAGTTATCAACGAATCCGTTCGTAAACTTTGAGCACTGTTGATAGCTTGATGGCGCTAGGACTACATATCGCCGTCTTGGAAGAAAAAAATTATATTATTGTAATTATATCAATAAAGTCGTAGCGTACAAAGTGTGGAGTTGAGTTACGCCACTGAACGCGCAATGATTTAACGCTAAATTCTGTTTGCCTAACGAGCCATACCTTTGCAAAATAAAGAAAGAAAAAATCTTTTTTGCCTAATAATTATAGTCTTAGATATATTATTTAGTTAAAAACAGTAATGCAAAAATCAAGTAAATAAAAAAATTGTTCATCTCTCAAAAAGATAACATAAAACTTCTAAATATAATTAAATTTAATATAAAGAATTACACTCAATATAATGCTTTTGATTACAATATTTCTGAGAGAGAGCAGAAGGACCCTAGTGTTAAGACACTCCATTCTCATTCTCCTTTCCACTGAATTCTGGAGGCATTGAGGGTTGAGTGGCGGACCCCAACGCCGCGAGAGGAAGGAGACAGAGTAGTTTATCACTATATTATCATAATCAGCTTCACGCTGTATCCCGCACACAGCAGGATAGGCAGAGGGATCCTAGTGTTAAGTAAATAAAACCCCACTTTATGCCACATTCGGGAGGCATTGCGTATTGAATGGCAGAACTCAACGCCGCGCTTAACCTCGACACAAGAACGAAGAAATGGAAATATAAATTTAAGCAAATATTTCATCTCCTCGAGTGGGGATCGAACTCACAATCAGTCGGTTTTACAGTCACACTTCGTGTAAAATATATTAAACCGACGCCATGTAACACTACCACTACATTAACACTCAAATAGGGCTGGTACGTGTTGACTCAATTGACTTGCTCTGATTAATCGCATTCATGTATTAACGTTTTTTTTCTTATTTATTTTATTAATCATCTTTTGGTTTTGTTTATTCATATATTATATTTAAAATTTTACACATTCTATATAAAATTCAAGAAATTTTACCTATAAAAACTGATAACATATATAAAAAATATAAACATCTGAAGCTGCTTCTTAATAAATTTGTCGCTGCACTTATTATAGCTCTCTGTATACACATGCATCTGAGAACCTAGTGTTAAGACACTTTGTTCCCCATTAAGATACTTCCGTTCCCCAGTTTGCTCTGAATTCTTGAAGCGAGGAATTAAACGAAAACATTAAATATTTCATTCACCCGAGTCGGAATCGAACTCACAACTCATCGTGTTTACAGCCAGACGCTGTTCCTACGTGCCACGGTGAGCTTCACAAATACATTCTTTGTGAATAAATTTTTAGAATAGACTTAAATTATTTTGATAGAAAACTGACGACTGAAGAGCGACAGCTGAATGCAATATAATTTTAAATTTTGACTTTTCTGCACAAAAGCTGCTGTAGATACCTATTGTAGATTTATCAGGAGGAAATAGCATAAAATCTTGGAAACACAATAAAAAAGAAGTAGTAACATATAAGAAGTTGAGGTAGTCGTGCCGCTCTGGTGTCGAGGCAAAGCCCGGCGTTGAGTTCCGCCACTCAATGCCTCCAGAACTCGGCGGAAAGTGGAGAACGGAGTGTGTTAACACTAAGTTTCCTCTGCCTTCTCTGCTGTGTGCGGGATACAGCGTGAAGTTAATAAAAAAAATATATAAGATTTTTAAGCCATCATGGTGGCGCAACAGCGCAGCATATAACTGCAAACTCGAATAGTGACACGATAGCATAATAAGTAGACAAAAAAACGAAATAATACCAATGAAGCAAAGATAAATAATTAAAAACCGTCGCGTTAAATCACATCAGTTCATAATTAAATTTTAAATCATTTTCTTTCACGCAGCATACACCGCACTCCCTTTTACTTTGATATATGGGCGCTGGGTGACATGGGAAACGAATGGGGAGTTTTATTTACGCTCGGTTATAATTAGAACCAAATTTAGGGAGATTTTGAGTTTGAAGCTCTTTTTTTAGTTAGGGGTAAGTAGATTAATTTCTAAAAAAGCACAGGGAAATTTCTTGGTTGGTTAGACAAAACGCGGCGTTAAGCTCCGTAACATAACATGCAATGCCTTGAATATTTGGCAAAACGTGAGAATGGGAGTATTTTAACACTAGGTCCCATGTGCATATCCTACTTCAAGCTGAGATACGCAATCGTAGAAAGTGAGAAAGCTCTTATGTTAAAAAACCACTCTTTACTTTCTGACTGTGTCGAATAACGGAACTTAACGCCACTCTGTGTATTACCGACAAGTTATTACATTTCGTTAAAAAATAAACTTAAACTAATTTATACACTATTATATAAGCAATATATCATATAAAGTAGTTAGCGTCGTTAGTTAAAGATTTATGACTATTAAATTAAATGTTAACAAAAGTTCGGTCATACTCTAAGATAAATCTGTTCTTAATAGATAAGCTTCTAATTATATTGATTTATGTGTATACGAACGGATAGACATTATTTTGATTATAATATGTGTATATTTGTGAGACTATCATGGCGCAGTGGCTATGTCTAACTGTAAAGTAATTTATCGATCCTAATACTCTTTGTTTTCATTTACTTTGTCTGGTCAAGGTCATCATGGTGCAGGGGCACAAGAGTGTGGCTGTAACGCGACGGTTGTGAGTTCGATCCCCACTCAAGCCTTATAGCCTCACGCACGTAGCGATGTAGAGAGATAGGCAGAGGGGACTTGTGAATATAGTATGAAGATACTCCGTTCCCATTAAGACATTTCCGTCCTCCACTTTCCGCGGAATTCACAAGTTGATGAGTTTCCTTGCGCGAAGAGTGGCGACACTGAACGCGCTTTGCCTCGTTACCAAAGAGCGAAGAAGTGAAAATGTTATAATATTTGATTCCCACGAGCGGATCTCGAACCCACAACCATCGAGTTTACAGTCACACGCTTGTGCCCTTGCGCCACGGTGGCCTCATTAGAAATATATCATTTTTTCCGTTATATTAATCTAGTGCCTAAAGACAGTAGTACACGAATAATAACACTTGGGTAGTAATTTACAAAGTGTCTACACATTTATTATACGGTGTGGCGATCAGGAATGGCGGTGCATTTAATATTTCATCAAAGGAACCATTATGGCAAAGGGAATATTCTAACATACCCCTTATTAAAGAGTAGGTAAATGCGTGGCAATACATTTATATGGAATACCCCGGGTACCCCGCTTTAGTCTCCGGAGTGTCTTAACTAGTTCTTATCTGCTTACCCTGTAAGCAGATAAGAACTCAGTAAGGCACTCCGTTCCCCAATTTCCCTCCAATACAAGCGCAGCGTTAAGTTCCGCCTCTCGAGGCGTTGCATGTTGAGGAGTGGAAGTCAACGGCGCGCTTTGTATTGTTACCACAGCGATGAAATGAAAATATTTCGATGTCGATGACCTCAAAAATCATCTAGGTAGATATACTCGTAAATAAAATTAAAATCCACAGCTAGATATCATGATAAATAAAAGTTAACTCATAATTCTGCTAAAATCAAAATTTCAAATTACCTCAAATAAATTAATAAGACACTGTGGGTTAGAATCTGACAGTAAACATGTATGTAGGCTGTGGTCCGATCCTAACTCGAGTATTGTTCATATTTCTAAAAATTTTCATTTCCCCGCTCTAGACGAAAAGTGGAAAACGGTGTCTAAACACTGAAGTCTAAAACACAAAGAGAATTGAGCAACAAAAAATAAAAAAAAATATTTAAAACTTTATTATAATAATCCAAATACTTACTGGAATCAATTTGCAAAACTTTGCCACATCCGTCTTGTAACTTCTGAACGTAAGATTTTGATGGATTGATTTATATTATACATTTCTGCTGCCTGTGACTTTGTACTATTATTTTAGCCTTTCAAGTTTCACGCTGTATCCCGCATATAGAAAGGTAGGAAGATGGAACCTAGTGTATACTCCGTTGCCCACGTGTGTTCCACCTTTCGAAACATTGTGTTTTGAGAGATGGGGGAAAATATTTGAGGGTCTTGAAATCCATTATATCCCGCATTTGGCCGCATTTGGAGCCTAGTTATCGCCACATTTTCGGGACGAGTGGGAATTGAACCAATAACCGTTGAGTATACAATCAGACTCTACGCTGTTGCGCTACGAGAGCCCTAATAAAAAATATACGAGACAATAGTAGGTATTTTAGAAGACCAGAACATATTCACCGGATTTCTTTCATAACATTACTAACAAAATCAAAGTATAATTTATATTTACATCTTCAACAAAGAAGAATACGTCTACTACTTCTACATACTACATCGAATCACAACTTATAACAAGACAACTTGTAGTGAAGTAGAGAACAAATTAAATATAAAAAAAACAAAACTCGTATTGAATTTTTCTTTTGAATGCGAAAGTACGAAAAAACATATCATTAACTTTCACGTTTAGTTAACATTAGCTCTGGGCGCAGTGCGGTGGTCTGTAGTAATGTAAATGGTCTTATTTACTGAGAATGTCGATACTTCTTTTCTTAGCTTCACTATGTTACCCGCATGCGGCAGGGTAGGCAAAAGGAATGTAGTTTTCAAACATTCCGTTCCCACAGTATTCGCTTCGTCTTATTATCAAAGGAGGAAACACAAGTAAAAATGATTCACTCCGCCCCCTGAGTGAGATTCGAACTCACAACACACACAATACACTCACAACAGTCCCGTCAACGGTCAGATTTTTAACCTTTACATTTTTTATTTGTTTCGTATATATTTAAAAGTGTCAAATAAAAAATACTTTGAGATATGACCATACCTAGAGAATAGAAGAGTACAAAATTATATTATTAATTTCTATTTAATTTTACTTTAAATGATCCTAATATGTAACTAGGTATTACTGTCAATATTACTTATGCTGATATAAGACTGATTTACAACCGTTTTATATAAATGCAATGCATTTTTTTTCTTACTAGATAAATTTTTTGGCTTAGTAGATCAAAATATAAATAAAAGAAAAGACAGCCAACCAGCCTACGTAAATACTTTTTTGTTAGAAAACGTACACAAATCTTAACGTAAATGGAAATAAAATGTTTTCTAAACAAAATATTTTTCTTCCCTAAATTAACATAACACAATAAAAATTTTAAAAATCAAAGTAAATTCACATTTTCGATAAATAAATAAAACTCTCCAAACTATCGATATCGATATAACAGAACACACAAAGGCAACACTTAAACAATTTTCTTCCCGATCGTGTTCAATTCTGATGCACCGCGCCTCAGGCCCGGGGGGACGCGCCGGCGAATTTAGATTCGAACTCGCTTGCTTTATTCTCTATGGGAGCAAAGAAGTTTTTGAGTTAGTTCCCAATATACCTATATACCTACATACATATACATCTATTTTGTTCTATACTATACTAGCGATCCAAACGCAGCTTTTTATTTATATTCTTATTTTTTATAGCTGATTGTTATATCATAGCCAGATTATACTAAATCTACATAATTTTTTGCCTAAATTTTGATGTATAAGCTGTATTACTATAAAGTTTCATGTAAGTCCGTTTAGTATTTTTTGCGTGAGAGTGGAACATACATCTATCTTCACACATTTCCCATTTCGGATATATAATGTACATACATATAAATATATACTACAATAGCTTAATTTCCTGGTTTTGTCTGTAAAAAATTGAAATTAAACAAAAAAATATTATTATTTAAAATTATTATTTAAATTAGCTTCACGCTGTATCCCGCACAGCAGGGTAGGCAGAGGGAACCTAGTGTTAAGACACTCCGTTCCCCACTTTCTGCCGAATTCTGGAGGCATTGCGTGTTGAGTGGCAGAACTCAACGCCGCGCTT
>DWQW01006603.1:0-16052 GCA_018249695.1 Heliconius erato demophoon | reverse complement strand
ATTTTAATAAATATAAATATTAACACTTTAGTTTTAAGTAAATTTGAAAATAGAACGTAGTGTAAGAATATAATGTAAATATAGAATAAAATAGTTTTAGTTATTATTATGATTATGAATTAATTTTGTTAAAAGATAATATTCACTACAATTTCAACATTTCCTAAATGTTTGAAAAATATACATTTAAGGTAAATTCTTATTCTACTACCATATGACCTAATTAAACGAACAATAAAGTAAAAAAATGCTTCCGAATTCTTATATAAGAGTTTAATTTCATAGGTCTTAGGAAGGAAGGCTCAAGGAAGAATATCGTAGCTTAATTACACTTTTTTATCCAGTTTATTTATAATCTACTATGTAAATTAATGCGTAAGCTAAATCTATATATGGCAGAAATGTAATATATGTACCTATTGGCGCCACACGGTAATCTTATATTGTATAGGTATGTCTGTTTCATACTGCACATAGCAGAGCAGACAGAGGAACCTGGGAACCTAGTATTAAGACTCTCCGTTCCCATGAAAACAGTCGTTCTCTGCTTTCCGCCAAATTCTGAACGCATTGCGTGTTTAGTGGCGGAACTCGACGCAGCGCTTTACTCCGTTCAGAGCGAGGAAATAAAAATATGAAATATTTCTATTAGTCGAGTGGGCATCGAACCCACAACCTGTCGT
Organism: Heliconius erato demophoon; assembly: GCA_018249695.1. Lineage (NCBI taxonomy): Eukaryota > Metazoa > Arthropoda > Insecta > Lepidoptera > Nymphalidae > Heliconius > Heliconius erato. Next base: position 15,369 of record DWQW01006603.1, on the reverse strand, counting down.
GTTAACATTTACACGTATGAGTCCCTGCAACACGATTCGTTTTGATTGTGCACATCATTTCAATTTATATATTTTACTCGAAGACCCTTATTTCTCTTCAAATAGTTTCAATGTCCCTTCTTACCCTAGGATCTCTCTGCTTTCTAAGCAAAAAGAGCTCTCTTTGGCTAAAAACTGCATGCTTACAACTAAAAAGTATATTTCAAAATGTTGTATTATTTGATTTCGACAGCGAACAAATCGTGGTGAGAGTTCTACTATACAAGTATAAAAAAACACCGATAGATAAAATTTCATATAAATCCTACATCGAGTTGGAATTAGACACGGAAACTATAATCAAATTGTGGTATGCGACAAAAAAATGACATAAGATACGTGATATATTTTACCACTTTATAAATTTAATTAAAAATGTATTTTTTTGTTCCACTGTGACATTCTTTCGGTTTAGATCTATTTTTGTTTATTAATATTTTTTAAAACAAAAAAAAAATTATAAGAGTTTTATAATTATTCTTGTCTTTAAAAAACAAATATGTACCATATACTGCAATAAATAAAACATCAAACAAAACTTACTTAAATTTTCGATAAACAAAGATTAAGGCCCTCTTCAAGGCATCGTGATATGATTCAAAGGTTCAAATTAATCATGGACTTAATGTTAAGCGTGTCTGATGAGATTTGTACGGTGATCAACATCCAAATACATCCACCCCTTTGTCACCCTTATGGTATTAGAAATTAAACTCAAATTTGAATGAGCTTTTTTTGTATATCACTCACTAATAGATGTTATTAATCATATGCAATGAGTCACAAGCATTCCTTTACTGTAATCCTGTTCTTTGACCGTTAGATAAACGGAACGGAGCAATACGTCTTGATTCCTAAGGAGAGTATAAGAACTTAAGAAGACAGAATTAAGGAATAAATAAAATAAATCAGCTTCACGCTCTATCCCTCACGTAGCAGGGTAGGCAGAGAGAACCTAGTGTTGAGACACCCCGTCTCCACTTTCCGCCGAGTTCTGGAGGTATTGCGTGTTGAGTGCGGGACAGCGCCGTACTTTTGCCTCGACACCAGAGCGAAGAATTGAAAATATAAATTTAAATCAATATTTCACTTCCTCGAGTGGGGATCGAACCTGCAACCAGTATTAAAGAAATTCCTAAATATTTTAGTGAGTAGTGTAAGATTAGGAATTTGTAGGATACCATTTTTTTTTATAAGTAGGATCCGAACAAGAGATATTTGTTGTTGAGTGGGTAATACCTACCAACTAGAACTATTAAACAGCGCTTAAAGAGAAACAGATATCAAATACGAAACGGAAGTCGTCACAATATTTTAAAAAGTAGCTGAGATGATTTGTTTTGTTTCATTATAAAGGCGAGTGACGTCAACTTTATGTCAACTCAATATACTTTGAACTTTTCAATTTCCTATATTGAAGAACAATTATTACATACCTTATAGAACCATAAACAATTAAATAATGAAACTAGTTTTAAGATAAATTTTAAGAAACTAATATAAGTTATATTTCTTTGATTGCTAACATATTTCATTCGGACGTGGATCAATCAGCATTGGAAGTATTTGAAGGTGTGTTGTACTTACGTTTTTAGTAGATCATTTGTAGATATTAGAATTGTTCATATTTTTTATTTATTATATTTTCATTATATTATATTTTAAATTGTGCCTAATAGTTTCTTCTTCATTTTTGGGGCAAATAAGAGTGCTTAGTTGAATAGCTTATTCAATAGTCAGTTGTATGCATCATCAAAACTTATGGGTTTCAGAAATGATCTCACATTTTATGATTAATAACAATAGTATTGTCCGTATTGATTTACATATACATGTGTATGTTAGTTTCCTTTTAGATTTGTATTTCATTTAATTTATTTACTGTTATATGTAAATAAATAGGTTTTTATCACTAGTATTCTTTTAGTTAGATTTAGAATATTCGTACTATGTTTATGTTGTTGTGGACAATTTCTTATTTTTGGTTCATATATGGTATATTTTAGTTTGCTTGATAGTATGTCATGTATTTAGTTTATTATATAAATTTTAAGTTTATTTTATACTTATTATATTGTTTATATTTTAGTAAATAGTTTGAGTTATTTTCATGTTTTTGACATTTGATTTGCTTTGATTAAAATTATTGGAAATAGCATAAAAATGGTTAAAATTTATCCACTAACCGTAAATTAGTAATGGCGGTACATTAGGTATATACATATATTACATCGACACAATTTATCCAGGTTTTTGCATATTTCACGCTGCTCGGACAGACTTACACACGGTTACACGTGTGTGAGATAGTCAACAACCAACCGTGTTGTCCGCCACAGCAAGTAAGTTTGGCATGATGAGTTTGATGGCGAATGTCATCCAATTGTTGTGTTTTAATCGGATAATTTATTAATCTTTGAAGATTTTGTCGTTTTTTTTTTGTTGTTTAACTCCTGCTTTTTCTTTTGACTTGACAACGAGATTAGTCTTAATTAGCATGAATTTTGATTCTATATTTCATGTAACTTGTTCGTTGTATAGTTCTTTTTATTTTGCAGTTCGTGTATTGAAGTACATTTTTTGTTGTTTTTATTGTTGTTGTTGTTTTATTGATATTTTATTCAATATTTTGACAGCATTGTACAGAATAGTCTTAGTATTTGAATAGAATATTCCAAAATAATCGCTTGGCGTTTAAATGCTATAGATATAACCTTGAATGAACATTTTTGGCAATACAATTTAATTGGTTTTAGTTGTCTTGAAATAACATGCACGATTTGATCACCGATACGTAGAAATAATATTTCTGTAGCTATTATATAAGGCTTTGTTTGGTCTTCTTTAAATATTTTTTTTATGAAGGAAGTCATAATTTATAAGTTGATGAAGTAAACAAATTTTGAATGAATTCCTTTTAAAGTTTATATCAATAGACCTTGTTTTTGATTGATGATGTACAGTTTCTTCAATAACAAAATATAATTCATCTTTAGTTTTTAAATGTCTAAAGGACCTTATTAAACCTTGCTGGGCATTTTCCTGTTAAAATCAATCAGAAAGCTAATCAAGTTATCATTGTATCGTAATTAAACTTATTAATTATTTTTAATGTTAAAATAACGTGATTATATTTGCAGGTGAACCGACATGTGAACGATTTGTTCGAGGATCTACGCGATGGACTCAACCTCATATCGCTGCTGGAGGTGCTATCTGGCGAACACCTCGTAAGTGTTATCTTTGTTATATATATCTTTGATCGTAGACCTTTGTATACCAAAAATAAGATAAATATATTTGTATACTAGTTGCGTATAATATAATAAGGAATTAAGTTTTGATATAAAGAAGATGTCTGTATTAACTTTTCCACTATCTATTTATTGCTTTGTCTAAAAAACATATTATTAGAAATGGATTTCGAAAAACTATTTGTGGTATCGTCGATACAACAAAAGTCCGTATACGAGTACTTACGTCATTTCTTATGAGATACATTTAACTTAACTTAGCCTCACGCTGTTTCCCTAGCGGGGTAGTCGGAGAGAACGGAGCGCAAAACGCGACGCTACGGTCTCTATATATCTCTTTCGTCTCGTCCACCGTCATCAACCTCTTCATACATGCCCTTCGGGGGGTCCTCATGCTTTTTACGTGACCTTCCTCCAGTATCTTCGATACTGTGTTTTCGACATTTATTCCCCTTAAATATTCATTTTATCCTGATTTTTAGTATTTTTTCTTTACAAATGCTTTGGTGACGAAGACGAAGTCTTAGTAATAGGGGTCCCATTTTTCCTTTTTTTGTATGGGACTCCAAAAATAAAATATTTATTAATAAATCAGTGTAAATAGAATTTAAAATATAACATTAGTTACCAAAATTATAATAATTTTGATTTAATGACATAAATTTATTCGATAATAGATCAAAGTTTTCTAACGTTACAAACTAAAGCCAGCTTAAATAAGCAATCCGGAAAGCCGTGTCGACATCCTTGATACAAGTTCTTACAGACTACTATTCTACATTTTAAATGAAGTGGATATTGCATTGAATTAATTCAGTATGTTTTATTATAATGAGATATTTTGCTAGAGCGCTCGAGTAATTAAGATGTAGAATCCTTAGACGATAAAATGTAGGAAAGAATTGTCTATTAATGGCATTTGGTATTTAATATTTATAAACTAAGATTGCTGTTGTGGGTTCGAATCCTTTTCTGGGATATATTTTTATTGGTACATTATAAAGTAGTTGATCTATTGAATTCCGTCGTTTACTACGATGTCATTTAATGAGTGAATATAGAACGAAGTGATGAGAATACCTGTATGTTTCACATGCCTATTCTGTGAGAGATATACAAAAGTACAAATATTTTTTTTTAGATTTACTCTATATAGCACGGTTAAATGTTATTTTTTGCTTAATTTTGTATTAGGGGTAGATTCATCTGTTTTTGCCATCTAATTATTGTGAAGAGTAGCGTTATATCAAAGTGACTGAGGCAAGGGATGTTGGAGACATTTTCTGACATACAAACGTGGATGGAAAGTAAATTAACTAATTTTACGCTTTTGATCTTGGATCTGTGAACTACTTGACAGTCTTAGGTTCCGTTTTCCTAATTTTAATATTATATATATTTTAAATATATAGGAATATAGAGATCTTAACCTTTTAAAAAAGTTTTAATATACCAAAAAAATACTTGTTCTATATAATGATAATTCACTATGATATAATTTATATAAAATAGCTTCACGTTGTATCCTACACACAGTAGGGTAGGTAGTGGAAACCTAGTGTTAAGACACTCCGTTCCCCACTTTCTGTCGAATTCTGGAGGCATTGCGTGTAGAGTGGCAGAACTCAACGCCGCGCTTTTGACTATACCAGAGCGAAGAAATGAAAATATAAATTTAAATAAATAATTCATCTCTTCGAGTGGGGATCGAACCCACAACCAATCGGTTTTACAGTCACACTTTGTGCCCCTGCGCCACGACTGGCCTTAATAGTCTAATATTGGTAATTAATATAAATACCATTTAAAAATACACCTGGTGCCTGCCATTAGACATATGTTGGTAATAAATTAAAAAAGGTGAGGTAACGGAAGCTAACGCCTAACGCTGTCTCACCCTCGTAAGTTGCGTAAATATTGTATCGGGGTAGATGTAGGTCGAGGCGCGTTTAATTGCATCTGATAAAACTAAAAAGTTATTTGGGTTAAAGTTAATTTCATTTGATTGTTAAGTTTTAAGTATTTTATCTTTTACATTTCGTCTAGATCTTGAAATATTATAATAAATTGGGGAGAAGTAATTTTTCCATAGATTCTCATTTAAGTTATTTTAAATACCTACATATGTAATGATGTTTAATATTGTGAACGCGGCAGTTCGTGGGTTCGATTCCCATTCGAGGAAACGAAATATTTAATATGTTCATTTCCTCGCAATGGAAACGAGGCAAAGTAGGCGTTGAGTTCCACCTCTCGTCACGCATACCTTCATATTAGGCTTCAAATGGGGAACGTCTGGGGAAGTGTCTTCAGTATTATGCTGAGGGAACCTAGTGTAGGTTCCGTCAGTATTCTACTGTTTGCCTATAGTGTAAAGCTATAAAAATATAATGCATATGACATGCATATATGAGTGACAAATCAAATACTATATAGGCTTAGATACTAAGCTAAGGTTCCTATTAATTTATTAGAAACAATACAATAATATTGGTTGTAATAATCAATTTATTTAACGAAAATAAGAGAATTTTTAGGGTTGGATAACTAAAAAGAAATGAAAAAGTTATAGGACTTTTTTTGTCTATCTGTCCAGACCATTTTTTTAATTCCAGTAGGTACACCGTAAATACGGACGGACAATTAAACAAAACGAAACATGGCGTGTTCATTATAATCTACTACACTATTACACGGCCTATAAATTTCACTCGCATTATAATTTACAACTCGTGTCATAATTAATTTTCTATTTACAAAAAATATTGCGAAACAAAAGTTGATCTGCTCTTTTATGGTTTATGTATTTTTTTCGTTTTCGCTCTTTATTGTACATCTGAGGCATATAGCAAGGTAGAGAGAAGTAAGTGTTGAATCATTCCGTTCTCCACCCTGTGATAATTCGATTGTTTAGTTTTTCTTTTTATCTAATATATTTATTCAATTTTCATTATAAAATACACTTCCCCGTCCTGATAAACCAATCGATTTCTGCACGTACTCGTATCTAGATCGGAAATTAGGTAGAGATTAAAAAACCGAAAGGTACTTAACACTAAGTCCTATATATCATGCTATATGCAGGATACAGCGTGAAGCTGTAGAAAATATATATTATAAAAAAAAAACCATTTAATAACACATAGTTAAAAATATTTTTTCTCTTTATTCCAGCCGCGCGAACGAGGTCGTATGCGTTTCCACATGCTGCAAAATGTCCAAATGGCGTTGGACTTCCTTCGATACAAGAAGATCAAGCTTGTCAACATTCGGGCTGAGGATATAGTGGACGGCAACCCTAAACTTACCCTAGGACTTATATGGACCATCATTCTGCACTTCCAGGTTAGTGCTGGTTTGAATCTAATTGTTTTTTTTTCTTTAGGATTTTTGTGACGAAATCTAGGGATTCATATTTTTAATTTTGCTATACGCGGATCTAAGTTCAGTTTTGTTGTTACAATCGTTTTATTTTTTTACGGTTACTCTTTCTTTATTAGCGTTTTTAGAATTATTTTAAAATGTCGATATGTTATTTTTTGCCGTTATGTCGCAATTGATATGTATTTACTGTCGGCGAGTTTATTATACGTACCGATGATAGTTTTTAACATAAAAGTTCCGAGACTATCTCGCAGTCACTATAAAGCTGGAGAGAGAGAGAGAGAGAGAGAGAGATCAAAAAAATTAAATTAAATATTAAAAAATCTTCTATATCCTATGCTAATATTAAAATTACCTAATATTTTGTCATATCATCACTGTCTATTTAAACTGCAATCGCTTGTACAAGTTAATCCGCGTCTGACCCACTACTCTGTTCAAAAACTGTCGACGCAGTAGTTGCGTAAACGTCAACGTAATTGTTTATTCTGATTTCTGTACTTTTAGTGGTTTATCATTAGCAAGTTATATTATAAATTATATTTAATTATTATATATTGGACCCTTTGATGTGTTCCGAAGTTTGCCAGGGTCTCTCTTTCTCATTTAATTTTGCATGATTTTTAATATAGAGCGACAATAACACTACACTCACTATTGTGTCACAGTTAAGATATTGATCGCATGTTATTCAAATCTACTGTATTATATTTTTTATATTTTTAGTGTGTTATAAAAAAAAATCCATGATCAAAATGCTTCTACGTTTCTACCAATCCTTTGTGAATAATCTCCAACTTACAAACATCTATTCTTTATTGTTTATTTTATTATATTTAGTGATTATAGATACATACAAAATATAATCTTTTATGGGTATACTAGTTACGACTGCACGCACGTCTTCTAACGGGCTCATATTAAAAAAAAACAAAAGCAACGTTTGAAATAACCAAATATTTAAAAACTTAAATTTAGGTAAACACGACATACTTTGAATATATTATTATAAGACATTTTGCGGCAGCTCCTTAAATATCGAGTGGTTAAAATCCGTTCTCTTTTTGTCTTCAATAAAAATGTGCTTTATGTTCTTGCTCTTTCCTAAGAACTTCAAAGTATATAGTTATATATTACACAATATGTAGAGGATTGTAAACGCGACGATTGTGGGTTCGATTCCCACTAGGGAAAGTAAATATTTACATTTTCACTCAATGGAGTTTTGTGAGCTTTTCATTAATAGAAGGTTTATTGTATATAAGTTACATGTACATACAATATATTTGTATTACATTAAAGCCCAGAAATCCTTAGTATACGCGGGCGAAGTCGCGAATGGAATATTACCTTATAATAATAACCGTAGGAGGATAAAGTTAGCATCTTTTGAACTGTTACACCTTGTAGTCCTTACTAAATGCTATATACACGATTTACCTGGTTACCTTTACCTTGAGTCCGTGGTAGCGCAGTAGCACGTATTGTGGATTCGATCCCTATTCAGGGAAATGATAAAATTGTTACTTATTAAAAAAATAGATTTATTCTACAATTTTTTTGGAAAAAACAATATTTATCCAGTAAATTTAATTATTTTCTTAATATTATTTAAAATATATTTTGTATGGGTCGCACAAAACTTTAATGAATTTTTCATATAGCTATATAAAAACTTTTTTTTTTCTCTCTCTCTCTGATCACATATATAATACATTATGAATGAATTAAGCGTGCTGCCGTGACATACATGCATCGGTTGTGAAAACACCATATTAATACGCTAAACTACGCGTAATGGGACCTTGCTGGTTCTTATCTATGTATAATGTCTTTACTGTTTGGCGACGTTCTGACTAATAACTAATGGACCCTAGTAGTTTTGTTGTGCCAAATATCTTAATATTTTCATTTATTTGGATAATTTTTAATTAAGTCGGTATGTAAAATATGTATAAATAAATAAATAAATTAAATGCTTAATTAATAATTATTTTATATTAAAATTAATACAGAATTACTACTTTCGTGGCGCAATGCGACACTATATACTACGACATATATATAATACTCTATATATGACTTTGATTTGATTGTTCTGGATTCCTTCTTCTTCCTATTCTTTTCTTTAAACGTAATAATTCGAAATAAGATGAAAAGTCAAGGTAACATAAAGGTTAAAAGTACTAAGTATATTTGCCTACCCTGCTAAACTCAGCTATAAGCTTGAGATACGCGAATAAAACATAACATCAATATTTTAATATTTTACGTAGTTTTTAAAAAGATTATTATATTATTATGTCTTACCTGCGTATATTGCGGCGTTGAGTTCTGCCACTCCATATGCAATGCCTCTAGATTTCGGCAGAAAGTGGGGATTAACATTGGGTTCCCTCTGCCTATCCTTCTCTGTGCGCGATACAGCGTGATTTATTTATTTATTTTTATTATGTCATACAAAACCTGTCGCGCGTGTGATGGTGATGTGTTGACTTATTTGATTTCTTACATCATGGTTTATTATACGTTCTATCTTTGAGTGATCTACGTAAGTATTTTATTTGTATTCAAAACACGAATTTGGTTCAGCTTTTAAGAACCGCAAGTTTTCGTGATGAAATATTCATATTCGTATTGCGAACAGGTAAATTGTTGAATAAAGATTTATATGAGACCAGGCCAGCCGTCGCGCAGGGGCACAAGAGTGCGATTTTAAGTGCGACAGGTTGTGGATTCGGTCCCCACTCGAGGAAATTCAATATTTAATATTTTCATTTCCTCGCTCTGGTAACGAGCAAAGCGCGGCTTTGAGTTCTTCCACGCGACACGCAATACTTCCAGAATTTGACGGAATGTAGGAAATGAAAGTGTCTTAATGGGAACAGAGTGTCTTAACACTAGGTTCTCAGGTCCCCCCTACTCTGCTATATGCAGGATACAACGTGAAGCATAGTATAATATTGCAACATTCAAAAAACGAATTGTTATATTTTATATTGGAAATAATCAGAGAAATATATCACTACGTTCTCCCTTCAAAAACCAACTATATATTTTATATATAGTTGTCTTCTGTAATCATTTCAAAATGTAAGTTCCGTGATACCATTGACGTCAGAACAATCCTTACAATACTATTAGTAATGCATATTTTACTCTCGTTCAGACGGACAACCAAAAATGTCAGGTTACATAAAATGTCATACATCATTCAATCAAAGTTCACTTTCCCTGTATTCTGTAACGACTTGCAATAAGTTTTGCACGTGACGTTGCTTGAGTTTATTTCTATATAATATATGATAGGTATTTTGTTTCGCCGATAGTATTGCATAAAACTATATTTCAGTCATATATTTATTATCGATTCGAAATCGATTTAAATTAGTATTAGACGATCAATGGCAAAACGAAAGGACGAGAAATAGAAGAAAAAGGTAACACTATAAATATAAAAAAATCCCTTGTTGAGATTCGAACCCATAACCTTCACTTTGATACTTTAAAACTACTCCTACACTACGTATATTTACACGCAACATTTAGTATAGTACGGACGACACTTCTTTTCATATAACAATAAGTTTATATTACATAACTAAAAGCCCCTACTATCTCTTTCGAACGCCACTCCGGTATCGTTCCGGTGCGAGTCAATCGGATGTCTGTAGAATTGTAATGAGGAAGGTTGGGAACCTGTTCTCGGTACTGAACTCGCGTGTACCTATTGTTGTTCAATCTTTCGCTAGAAAATGTGTCCCGCTACCGGGAAGTTGATATCAAATGTATGTATTTATATTGTTGTAGGTATAGTTCGTGGCAGTTTATAGTTGTTTTTTTTATTTTTGTTGTTTATTTTTTTGTTCGTCACAGAAAATGTAAAGTATTTTTGTTTAATAGTAATTTAGTGGTACATCACTATTGTTCACGTAGAGAAGGTTAGAATTATAATAAAATTAGATATTTTTTTAGTTTCACGCTGTATACCATTTATAATTAGCTAGGCAGAAGAAATTTAGTCTCAAGACACTCCACTCTACATGCACTGCCTATGTTTCGAGATACCACGTGTAGAATAGCGAAATTTAACTCCGCGTGTTACTAAAGCGACGAAAATAAAATAAAAATTGTTCGCTCAGGGAATTGAACCTACAGTCCGACACATATAGTAAAATTAAAACGTAAATGATACATACAAAAATAATTATACTTAGGTAAGATTGCACAATACCCACTAGTGTCGTTTCCATTCATACTTCATATAAAGAATGAAATCTATAAACAATAATTGTTCATATTATCACATTATTGTTTTGTTCTTGAGAACTGGTGTATGTAGGTGGTAAAGTCAATACAGTCGGTTAATTGACGCTGATCGATTATGTCTTCCTAAGTTTTTTTTTTCGTAAGTGTGGATTAAGACTTTAAAAATGTTATAAATATAAAAGTTTACGGCGTCTAGTTCCGCAACGAAATATATCCAAGATACAGTGTGAAGCTGCAACAAAAAACTTTTCATAATCATTTGAAATTATCTATTCCAATATAAATCACTCACAAATGTCATAAAATACAATCTAAACTAGAATATAAATTGATTTATTTAAAGCAGTCCACGACCTTAAAAGATATCCAAGTTGCGTTTACAAATCTAATATCTCTACACACAAATGAGTCAGCTGGCCGGCGCCAGTGCATTGTTCTAATAATTAATCAGTACTTAGGCTTATCGGTAAGAGTTTGTCTGTCTGTATTTTGAAAGATTCGAAATTATTTTTATTGATTTTTTACGTAGTCCCAGATTATACACAACTTCGCTTCATTTTCATATAGCAAGGTAGATAGAAAACCGAGTATTAAGACATTTCATTCTCAGTTTTCCAACCAAATTCGAGACATTGCGCGCAGTCATTGATGTCAGAGCGGGAAAATATCAATATTTAGTTCCCCATTTCAGAATCGAATCCACGATAATCGCGTAGAAAAGATAATAACAAAAATATAGTTTACTGCTATAGCGTGGCTAATAATTGGATTATATTTCTAATTAAGTTAGGTAATTGGTTTAATTATGAATATCGTCTTGACATACTCGAGTGTACAATTTCACACCATTAAAGCTAAAGTTATAAGTTTTATATTTTCTTATTTAAAAAAGTAGGGCTACTGGTTTCCTGTGTACATATTTTGATTAACGTATTTAGAACATGCTATACTGCTTATGTTTATTTTATCTGTGAGATGACTTACTTTTTTTTTAATTTCTATATTTATATTTTTTTTTTGCTGGCGTTATTTATTGAGTGGCGGAAGTCAACGCAGACATTTTGCCTCGTCACCAGAGCGAGGAAATGAAAATATTAAATATTTCAATAGTTTCAAGTGGGAATAAAAGCTACAACCTGTTGCACTTAAATTCGCTTCCGCCCCTGTGCCAACACGACCTCATCAACAGATGCAAATACAAAATATTTGGTAAATAAAAATAAATCCAATGTAAAAGAAAAAAAAAACAACTAATAACTAAACAAGATCTTGATCGATTATCCTTAAAAGACATTTACTATATAGCATATTTGTAACAGTTTTCGCAATTAGCCGGCGAGTTACAGTATAAAAAATTACGATCTATTAATATGGTATTGGCGTGGGCTGGCTGCCTGGCTGCCTGCCTGGCACACTTAGCTGTTGCCTTATATGGACATATACAGTGTGTTGTCGGGACGTGATATTTAATCACTGCAAGGCCGAGTAACGGGGTGTAAAGGTTAATATTTGATGATTGTAGTTGCATAATATGCATGTGGATTCGATTCCTACTCGGGGGAATCAATTACTTTCATTTCCTTTCTCTGGTAATAAGATAAAACGCGGTGTTGAGTTCCGCATCTCAAGGTTCAATATGCAATATCTCGAAAATTGGTCCGGAGTGGTTTAGCATTAGGTATTATTGTTATTAATACGTTATAAGTAAATAATAAAGACCTTGCTCCGTAAGTTTTTTTTTTGTACTCTAGAGTAGGTACTTAAGCAATTTGTAGGAAAATTTGGTACAGATTCAAGTTTTTAACCTTGTCCCTCTTGGCTCAGTAACACTAACTTAAGATTCCGAGTGCATCTTTTAAAGTGAATTTTAAACGCAACGCGTTGAAATTATAATATTCATTGCTAACTAGCAAATTTATGTCTTCGACGTATGTCCCAGCATACTTACTCCTTTAATTGCTGCTAATTTAAATAATTATATAATGTTGTTCTTGTACAGGTTAGGTTAGAGTTTTATTTTCAAATTGATTTTATCTTGAAGGTAAACAACTGTTTATTAATTGTTTAATCTAGTGTTTGTATGAAAATTTGCGTACTACATATGTATATGGACGGAGAATAGGAAACAGAATGTTATTTTTATTATCCTTTAAAATGTGAGAAATGTGTAGTAAAAATGACGGTCAGTAGCTAAAGTATCAAAAGTGAAAAAAAATTATTGCTGTTTTGAACTACCAATTAGAATAATTTTCGATTACATACACAAAATACATTTTTGACTGATTGTTTTTAAATAAGTTAATTAAAAAGTTAAAAACATTCTTCTATCAATAAACTTAACTCTATCTGCAATGATGTCATATAAAATAATAGTGATATGTTTATTCAAATGTTATTTGTGAGCATTTGTGCAATATTATATTGCGATGTTGTTTTTAATGCACAAAACTCTTAGTATTTACCGACTATAAAAAGATTTTTTTTGACACATTCTTAAAATTTTCTGTAAATGAGCTTCGCTTCTTTTACCTATAATTTGATTATTTATTTATATTTGTTTATTAAAAAAAAATATTAGATATCGTCGAAGGTTTTCTCTTATTTTCTATAAGCGCATAGTTAGATACGGTAGTTCAAAGACTTACGCAGGTCGCAGTTCGATGGCCGTTGCGCGTGCGCAGCTATTTGCTGAAACAATACGGCGGATTACGGTCTATGAGTCGAGTGCTTGCAAATATTTGTTAGACAAACTTTGTTTTAGATTTTTAGATATTATATCATAGCCAGTTAGGTAGACTTCACAATTAATGTCGTAATTTGGCAAAGTAGTTTTTAGAATTTTATTTTAATCAAACTAGAGAAAAAAGTAAGTAATTATTTTGGTTAAGGCTCTTATAAAATGCATTTGAACGTTTTAAGAATATTTTTTTTGTTATAACATTTCTACTCGATACATTTCAAAAAATGAACCTTCTAATAGAGGCCTTCGTGGTCCAGCGGAACAACGTCTGTAAACGGCGTTGAGTTCTGCGGAAGATAACGCAAACATGAAACATCTCGATGATTGTAGTTTGATAATTAAAACATAATTAGATATTTTCATATTATGAAATCTATATTATCGCGTCGTCGGTCGTCGTCGTAGTTCAAATAAATAAGTACTTTCATAAATGAACAAATAAAGAAATTTTTAATTATTTTAAACAATAAAGAAATTAACAATAAAAATATTAAAAAAGCTTAATTTCTGCTTTTTTAATATTTTTAATTTTAAGCTGAAGTTCTGTAAGTATCTGAAGTTATTAATACAATCGTTTTTTAAATATTATGTTCCATAGCATATCGTTGGTCGTATATATAATTACTATTAACTTAATATATTTGATTAACAAGTCCAATAATGACTTACTATTATTAACTATTAATAATCCGTTATTACAATAAAATGTTCGTTGCGCGTGCGCAGTGTTTGCTGTAACAATACCACCTGCGCATTAAACGCTCTATTGGTGTTGGTACATGTTTGATGTGCTCGTTCTGCTTAATGAGCTTTTATTTTTATCTCTGAGTTTAATAATTATGTAGCCAAGTTAAAATTTTCTTTACTTTTTTATATTTTATTATATTTTAAAAAAGAAGGGACGCTGTCGTGTCGCAGTGGGACAGTTTGCGATTAAAAGCGCGATGTTTGGCCGTTCGATCTCTACTTGAAGGAATAAGTTAAGTTCTGATACTCACAAGGAAGGAAAGGAAGGAATGCAGAGTGAAGAAAGGAATTTTATATTAGGTTCTTGGTATAGGTATTAGGTTCTATGTTTAGCCTGCTAGGTAGCAGCATGATATGTGGAACAAATGAAAAAGTCAAAGCTAAAAAAATTATATTGTGCCTATTAAATATGAATAAATAAAATTAAAAGGCAGACTAACATTATTTGTGTTGTTCTGTACTTTATAACCTAATAATTCAACAAATTAGTTAACAATCTTTAAATTCTTACAATTTTTATAGCATAGTTTGATTTTGAATTTATATTCGATTGTCATTTCGATAATCGATATCGATTTTATTGTACAAAACTTTCGTCATATCTCGGAAATAACGTCATACCGACCTTTTTCAAGTCGGGGGTGTGAGCAAGGCCACGCAACAGATGTTACGCCCACAACGCACTGACACCCTCGCCTATTTTGAAACTTTCTATACGAACCTTACTTTTTTGCTTATGGAGTTAGTTCTGAGGTAGTCGCGACTCATTTTCACAGTGTGTGACTTTAAACACGACGGCTGTGGGTTCCATTCTTATTCGAAGAAATGAAATGATCGAAGTGTCTTAACCCTAGGTTCTCATCTACTTATTTTTTTATAAATGGTTTCTTCTCTGGTTAAAATAACTTTTAACTTGACATTGAAAAGTTCACGTTT
>DWQW01006602.1:0-16054 GCA_018249695.1 Heliconius erato demophoon | reverse complement strand
CTATCTAGTACTAACACTCGCCGGCGTCCGTAAACTAACACCCAGACCGCAGCTTTGGCTGGAGCATTTCTCTATGTTATATAAGCAAAAACAGTAAACTGTATGTAATGTTCGTAATGTAGGTATCCATCTATACATATAATAAAATTGAGCGCCGTCTGTACATAGGAGATATATGTATGAGACATCTGCCAATATAATGTAACCCAAAGCAATGTTTTTTACTTACTAAACTACTACTGATACTTAACATTTTTTCGGTTTATCAGTTTGTCTGTTTGTTTGTGAGTTTGTGTATGCTAATCGCAGAAACGACTCAACTGATTTAAATGCAGTTTTCCGTATTGTATTTCGATTTTTTATTGAATTGGCTAAAGCTTTAATTTCCAATATATGGATACTGTCTTGAGAATTATATATTAGAGCACAAAAGTAATTCAGATTAATAAATAAATAATTATGTAGTTTAAGCGGACGAAACTGCAAGGATTGCTAGTATAATACATTTTGTCGAATACTGACGGAAAGCGGAGAATAGAGTACCATAACACTAGATTCTGCACTCAATACACAATGTCTCGAAAATTAAGCGAAAAATTGAGAACGTTACCGATATAAATTGAGAAGAGTATCTTGTTTCACTGCAATATGCAGGATACAACGTAAAAAACGTAACGTAAAAATAAAAAAAAACTAACGAAATCAAGGAATTGTACTCAAAAGCATTGAATACAATCAAAACTTCCATACTGTGCCATAACATCTAAGTTTGTAATATTTGTTAAACCTACGCGAGTAATTAACCTAAAGTACCGGCAAGTTGCATTTGTATACTATACTAAGGTTTTACGAAATATTATTTCTTCAATTAGCGCGAGTTACTGCAACTGAAATTTTAAATAATGTTTTTAACGTGTTATTTTACAATTCTGAAAATAAAATACTTTTTTTCTTTCCCAAATACATTGAAACACAGGCGTGTGATTGTAAAAGCGAGCGGTTGTGGGTTCAATTCCCACTCAAGGAAATAAAATATTTCCATTTTCTCCAGAATTCGGCGGAAAGTGGGAAGCGAGTCTCTTAACCTTAGGTTCCTTCTGCTACACACGGAATACAAAATAAAATATAATTTTAAATAACTTGTTACAACTTACTTGGAAAACTTGCATGGTTTCCAAGAGGCGTGGGTTCAAATTCCATTATGTAAAATTTTTATACTTTTTCTAAAAGCGTGAAGTTACTTATAGTTATAGTTATTTTCTAAAAAAAAATCGTAAGATAACTAAATTGCAATAAATTTAATTTATTTGCATTTTTTTATTACTTTTGACGTAAATGTGATGCAGATTCTACGTGTAATTCTATGTATCTTTAGATAATTAAATTCGTTAAATGACGACTTTAAGGCTTCGATTTTCACTCGAAAAAGTGAAAGCCTAGGCTCGAGTACTGCGGAGGCCTGCCGATGACTTCCTCTCAAGTAGTCACATACTTCTTGCACCACCTCAGAACTATGAAAACAAATTGTTCATGATTGAATGTATCAATGAAAGGGAAGAAAAAATGTATCAATGTGTTGGTAAATGTGTATATATAAAATTACTAAAGGTGGTATGCGGGCGAAGCCGCGAGTGGACCGCTAGTATATTATGAGACCGTCCGTACCACAGTGGCACAGTGCGGCGTCTTGCTGTAAACGTGACGGCTTAGAGTTCGTTTTCCACTCAGAAGAATAAATATTTTTTTGCACTAGTAAGACAACAAAATGTGGCGTCGAGTTCAGTTACTCAACACACAATAAATATCCTGAAAATTCAACGCAAAGTGGGACACGAAGTGTCTTAACACTAGGTTCCCTCTGTCTACCCAGCCAGCCAGAATGCGTGAACGAGCGTGAAAATAAAAAAGGAAGAGTATTATTATTATTATAAATAATAAGCCCTTTACAAAGGACAACATGACAATCTCTTCTAAAAAACTAGTTTGTACCTCTAGGTTACGTTACCAACCTTCGAAGTAAAATGTAAGAAATATGTATCATACGTGGCCTTTATTATATGACATTAAGCTGTTAATTACTTCGAAATTATGTAAAGAAAGTGAATATGTTATTGAAAATAACCATGATGCCATTCGTGGTGCAGGGGCAAACTCGATAGGCTGCGTGTTCGATTCTCACTCGAGGTAATGAAATATTATATATTTTCATTTCCTCGAAGCAAATTCCGGCGTAGAGTTTCGCCACTTAATACGCAATGCGTCTTGAATTCGGCAGAAAGTGGGGTACTGAGTGGCTTAGGTAGTTCTACCCTGCCATGTGCGGGATACAGCGTGAAGTTAAAAAAAACATCATGGTCAATTTCAATCTCCGAACTAAGGGAAGGGAAATAAGTATTTTTCAAATGTATTAATTTCGTCCCTCTGGTAAAAAGACAAAAAATGGCGTTTAGTTCCGCCGCTGACCACGCAACATCGAAAATTGAACGGAAAGTGGGGAATGTAGTGTCCTTATATTAAGTTTCCACTGTCTTCTATATGCGGGATACAGCGTGAAGCTAGAAAGAGAGTGAAGTATGAAGTATAGAAGAAAGAAATAATGATACCTGTACGTAATCCTCATCGGATATTGAACACAGAACTTTAATTTCAAGTAAGATACTCACTACGATCGTAGCGTAGTAATTAAATTAATTTAAAAGATCAATGCCTCCAGAATTCGACGAAACGTGGGGAAACATAGTGTCTTAACACTAGGTTCCCTTTTCCTATACAGCTGCCGATATAGCGTGATTTATTTTATTTTTGTCACTAATATGTGGATTGACTCTCTTCATCATTGAGGTAAACGTTTAATAGCTTCCATTACTTCCGGTAACGGCGCCATTTGCAATTAATTTGCTATTAATATGTGATCGAATTAAATATAAAGGCCTTTTTACACGAGGTCGTGAGAACTTTTAAAGTTTTTAATTATTTTTTAAGTTCAATATTATAGTAAGTATCTGATTGTGAAAACACTGGTTTTGAGTTCGATCCACATAAGGAGAATTAGTTTCATTTTTTCGCTCAAAAAAAAAGTGTCTCCTCCGCCTCTTAGTGTCAGAACACTCCGTTCTCGTTACCAGAGCGACGAAATGAGAATGTTAAGTATTTCACTCCCTCGAGTGGAAATGCCACAAGTGTCGCGTTTATAGCCACGTGCTGCCCTGCGTCACAATGGTTCAATAAACATAATTTCTGAATGCAAAAACACGCTGCCACTGAACCAGAAGGTTTTAGATATATATTTATCCAAAAACATTTATTAAAAAAAAATAAGCTTCACGCTGTATCCCACACACAGCAGGGCAGGCAGATGGAACCTAGTGTTAAGACACTCCGTTCCCTACTTTCTGCCGCATACTGAAGGTATTGCGTGTTGAGTGACAGAACTCAACGCCGCTCTTTACCTCGACACCAAAGCGAAATGGAAATATAAATTTAAGTAAATATTTCATCTCCTCGAGTGGAGATCAAACCCACAACCAGTGGGTTTTACAGTCATACTTTGTGCCGCTGCGCCACGACTGGCCTCACATATATTTAGTTATCCATTAAATCGGATAATAGGTTTTAGAAACTATACCGTGCGCGCTAGTAGTTATAGTAATTACACAACAGGGCTGAGGGCGCAGTGAAAGTTTTATGCAAATGATGCAAAATATTGTTTAGACCGACTAAGCCGTTTAATTGAAACGAATTTATAATCTGTAGTTGTATTATTTTCTCCGTTTCTCATTTTCCGTCGTATTTCGAAGGCATTGGGCGTTGATTGGCGGAACTCAACGCCGCACTTTGCTTTAACACCAGAGCGAAGAAATGAATATTTCGTTTTCTCGAGTGAGAATCAAACCCGGGGCGACTTGTGCTCTTGTACCACGATTGGTCTCTTACGGTAATATATATTGCCTAAGGCCTCCGTCGACGAAAGGACTATAAGACAGAAAAATATTGTATCGAATAAATACTTCCCAAGATTAGAGCGCTTAACCAAAAGATCTCTTCAACTTTGTAATATTAGTGAAGATATATTTTTTATTTAAATCGCTTTTAAATATTCTCCAAAACAGTTATAATGTAATAACTTTCCCAATTTTATCTCATTTTGATTTCTTTTTGAAACTTCACATTTAAAAATGCAAATATGCAACAAAGTAGTTGTAAATTGTTAGATACATAAAACGTTTTTAATTAAATAGCACTCACACGTGCACTATGCCTTGTACCACTGTCTGCCTGTCTGTCTGACTGTGGTTGTGGGATCATTTCCCACTCGGGGGAAAAAAATATTTTCACTTCTTCAGTCTCTTAATAAAACAAATACACAACGACTCGAAATGTATGAACATTAGGTTCCTTCTGGCTACTCCACTTTATGCGAGATATATGATGCTAATACTTAGGCCATAAATGCTGTTACAATTTAAAAAAAAACAAAATATAAAATATTACTTTTATATTTGGAAATTGTATTGTTTTATTATTGTTCATTGTATTTCTTTATTTTCGCGCCAATAGATAATTTAAAATATTTTATGATATTGAAATAGCCACTCCATTTTGGTGATATAGAAAACCGATTCATGTGATCGTTTATATGAGGTAGGTATGGATTTAAAATCGTAATACGCTTGGTATTAGTCCAATATAGAGGCCAGTCGTGGCGCGCGGTGTAACTGTAAAACTGACTGAAACTGACTAAAACTGGTTGTGGGTTCGATCCCCACTCGAGGAGATGAAATATTTACTTAAATTTATATTTCCATTTCTTCGCTCTGGTCTCGAGGTTAAGCGCGGCGTTGAGTTGTGCCACTCAACACGCAATGCCTCCAGAATTCGGCAGAAAGTGGGGAACCTAGTGTCTTAACACTAGGTTCCCTCTGCCTACCCTGCTGTGTGCGGGAAGCGGGACAGCGTGAAGCTGATTAGTCCAATATTGTTATGTATACATGTTAAAAGTTAAGCGGTACGCAAAGGGAGATCATCCAAAAAATTCGTTAACGGAAGACAATTAAAAAAAACAAAATGACTGCATTAATGCTGAAAGCTCTAAAGTAGTATCCCAATTACTCAACATAATACTAAGTGGACATATACGACATCGGTGATGGTTTGGTGGGGTGTTAGCTATGAAGAAGAGACTGAGCGATTTTTGTGAAAAACGTATCAAAACATCGCCCCAAATGTATCAAGATACCATTCTTGAGAAGGTCGTTAAGCTCCTTAACAATACCATGTTCCATGACCAAGAATGGTCCTTTCAGAAAGACTCGGCGCAGGGCCATAAAGCTGGATCCACCCAATCTTGGTTAGGAACGAACGTTCTGGACTTCATCAGAGTTGAAGACTGGCCGTCATCTAGTCCTGGTCTTAATCCACTGGATTATGATTTATCGTCAGTTTTCCAGAGTAGGGCTTGATTTAAACGCCATGATAATTTGAAGTCCCCAACCAATATCCATTGATAGTGAAGAATTTTCCCATAGAAAGATGTGATATTGACAACTGGCCTCAAAGTTTAAAAGACTGTATTGCAGCCAATGGAGATCATTTCGCATAAGCTTTATATATTTCAATGGTTTTATATATTAAACTACCGTACTGTAATGTAATAAATGTTACGTATATTTTTTTTCCTTGTAACAATATTTATGGCAAGACTAAGTATATTGAAAACTATAGTAATATATGTGCATAAATATCTATATATTTATGTTATATACATACAAAACGTAATGGTAGTAATCACGTTACAAGGCACTGTTACATTATAGAAGAATTTGCTAACTCCCCTATTGTATGCCTTCCTAGCATTGTCTGAAACCATCCAAAAGAACTGATCGCTACGAATATTTTGTTAAATCGAAAACTCCTCTTACTATAAAGATGGTACAGTTTCAAATTCAAAGCTAGGGTTAAATAACATTTCTAAGTTTTATAATAATATTTTAAAATACTTATGAGGTCCTTAAATTTCTTATAGGTTCTGTACTAAGTTGAAGCTCACGCCCTTATCGATATTATAGCTTTAAAATTCGAATATATTTTTAATGTTATTAGTAAATAGCAGTCTGTCTTGCCAAATGATAATTCTTAGCAATTATCTTTAGGAAAGTAGAAATTTGTAATAATCTCCCTACAAAGATGCTAACAACATAAATAAGTTGTAACAAGCTTATACAAATTTCGACGTAGCTTGATTAGAACGTATGGCTTAGCAGTCAGAGCGCTTGGACGGTTTCCAAGAGGCACGGGCTCAATTTTTTGTTATTACAAATTGCATTTTCTTTTGAATATAACAAGTTCAATATGAAATATATTTCAGCGCAACAGCCCTACAGATACAAGAAAACACTATAAAAAAACGAATTCTCTCATCAATTTCAATATCTAATAAAAAAACTGAAGTAAAGTAAAATCTAGATTTAGTAATCTATTATGTATACTAAAACAATCTCACAACTACTAATGCATTTCGCACACATGCACACATGCGTCTGCGCAGGGCTTACGTAACAGCGAGAGTGCATTCACTTCAGGGGGGAGGAGTGCAATGGGGAAAGGCGAGGGAGGGGGGGGAACTGCATACATACATCGAAAGTAAGGATTAAGCTTAATTGTACTGTTAAAACCATGGTACCTATTGTTAGAAACTTGCTCGCTAAAATTTTATTTCGTTTATGTAAGAGATAGTTAGAAAGATATATAAATATAATATGTTTTTACTTTTTCTTGTAAAAACTTCGTTTATACTTCATATATATTGTAAAAAGTTGTAGATGAAAATTTTATGATAATTATTTTTTTTCTTGATGACGCCAAACGATTATTTTATTATATAGTATAGAAGGTTAATAGAAATAAAAACTGCGTTTTTAAATTACTCATAGACAACGCTAAAAATACGTAGCGAAGAACGGTGAAATTTGCAAAACATGACTTTTTTTTCATAATTTTCAAGCTTTACGCTGTGCACGTAGCAGAGTGTTTGGACACTCTGTTCTTATTACGACACTTCAATTCACCACTTTCCGGCTAACTCTCGAGGCAACGCGTGGTGACTGGCCGAAATCCAACGCTGCTGCCGGTTTTTTCAAATTAAACTCTTTAAGTTTTTCAAAGCTTTCAAGTCACAATCAATAAAAAAAAATGAATTAAAAAAAATAGCTTAAGAGCCAACTAATAAAATCCACAAACAAATATTACATAACGATCTGGCTGTACGGCTGTGCTGGTGCGAGTGTATGTACCTATTGCAAAAACAGCTCCGCCAACGACCAGGGTGGCGGTTTTCCATTATAAAGACACCGGCTATAATAAATTATTTATATTCGACTCGTGTCCGCCCGCGGCTGCTCTTGCCTTTTATTGTGCAAAAAATTGAACGTGATTGTTATTTAATTAACTGAAAATATTATTATTATTGTCTTTTGAGATATAGTAAGAGGAGGAGATGGCGCCGCGGTAGTTGTGGGTTCGATTCTCGCTGGAGTTACAAAGAGTAGTTAGTTAGTTTCGTTACTCAACACGAAATCTAGCTAGGTTCCCTCTGCCTTCCCTGCCATGAACAAAAGAGCGAGTGGTTTTATTCTTTTACTTTTGCTTTAATCAAATACGAATAATGAATTGTAAATAACAGCATATATAATTTTTACTAAGTAAATAAAAATAATAAAATATATATAACAGTTTCGGAAATTTTTCCTTTATTGATATAAAAAATCTAGAAAATTTGAGGAGTCCCTAAAGGGAAGTAGGAACATATTTTAAACGTACGTATAGTATTTTTATATATAAAGATGTTTACACGTGATTAACATACAACAAAATAACATAACGTAATAAAGCATTTTGCTTACTTCATTTTTTGAGCTTGTTCAATTATATTGTTTGAAAACACGAACGATACGATTGTGTCATCATTATTATTTTATTATAAAAATCACATTTTAAATAAGGCACTTATTTTTATTTAAAAAAAAATTAAGACAGAAACTATTATTAAGACAGCCCGTTCCAAACTTTCCGCTCAATTTTCGAGATATGATGATTTCATCTTGATACCTGAGCGAGGAAATAAATATAATAAACCTTTAAAATAAATAAACCCACAACCATTTGCTACAACTTATAATATATATTGTTAGAAACTCTGTAGGGAGATATTTACAAATGACTGATTGTTGCTAATAATTATCATTTGGCAAAGGAGAATGCCATTTATTAAATATATTACTTTTTTTTAATTTTTTAAAATAATTATCTATTTATTTGTCTAGAATAATACTATAAATTGTAAAAAAATAAGAATTATAGCCCAGAGACGTCAACCACTAAGCCAAACTCTGGGTACTCTGGTCAAATGAGTACTTAGTAATGAGTGAGGGTCAAACTGAACGAGGCCTTAGTGACCAATCACTCCGTTTCCCACTTTCTATGAAAATGTACATCAGATAAAGCTGTTACGATTTTCACACATTACCAACATTGTTCTCTAACAAATTTTTCAAAGCTCTTAGAAGCTAGACCTATGTATGTTTGTCTGTATGTATGTATCAGCTCAGAAAGCGGCGTGTCTACACGCGATACACACCAACACACGCTCACTTTCACTTGGCGAACTATTCCTAGGGTGCGTTTAAAATGAAAAGTGTAAGTTAAGATTATATATTGGATT
The DNA here is from genome assembly GCA_018249695.1 of Heliconius erato demophoon. Taxonomy (NCBI): domain Eukaryota; kingdom Metazoa; phylum Arthropoda; class Insecta; order Lepidoptera; family Nymphalidae; genus Heliconius; species Heliconius erato. The sequence goes on along the minus strand of DWQW01006602.1, from coordinate 7,338 downwards.
TATTATATACTAGAACCTTCCTATGTATATAATGTTATCTGTGCTAATATTGAATTAAATACCCTAATATCAGAAACTGGTGGTATAAAATATATATATATATATATATATATATTCAAAATCAAAATCTAATCAGCTTCACGCTGTATCCCGCACACAGCAGGGTAGGTAGAGGGAACCTAGTGTTAAGACACTTCGATCTCCACTTTCTGCCGAATTCTGGAGGCATTGCGTGTTGAGTGGCACAACTCAACTCCGCTTAACCTCGACACCAGAGCGAAGAAATGGAAATATAAATTGAAGTAAATATTTCATCTTCTCGAGTGGAGATCGAACCCAGAACCAGATTTTGCAGTCACACCTCGTGCCGCTGCGCCACGACCGGCCTCATATATATTCGATTCAATTTATTGAGGAAGGCCATAGGCTCTCTCGTTATACACAACTTTTAGTTGTTTTCATTCGGCCATGGAGTGAAACTGCAAATAAAAGCTACATAATTCCTATATATAATTGATACTAATCGTTAAATTTAACGACATAAATACGTATAAACTATAGCATCTAAGTGTAAACGCAGTTGTTGTGGGTTCGATTAATACTCAGGGAAATAAATAGTGTTAATTTTCTAGCTGAATAAAAAAACAAAGCACGACTTTAAGTTCCACCAGTTAACGCGGAATAAAGCGTGAAACTGCCCTTATCTAAAGAAAAAATAATTCTAATAAGTTACACGCAGAAACTGAAAAAACACCATAATAAAAGTTTACTAAACACTTTACACACATTTTCATAAAAATAGTTTTTTAAATAAAAATCGAACCTACGACCTGTCCAGCGTTAAACGTCACAAGCATTAAGCGAACAGTATTCAAATTCCTTTCCAAGCCCACATCCTAGACCAGCGTCACTGTGGCTGCGGACTATCGTCTATTAGAAGCGGCGCGGTGTGCACAAGATTGCACCGCGCGGCTGTGTGCGTCTAATGCAAGGGTTATATCATATGGAGCTGTTGTGTTTTGTACTTTTGCTAATTTAAATACATTAATAATACGATAATTGATAACTTGACGAGACAAAGCGCGGCGTTGAGTTCCGCCACTCAACACGCAACGACTCTGGAATTCGACTATTTTTTTGCATAAGTTGAAGACATTGTATATTTTGTGGTAAAATCCAGAGCCTCTTTAATCCACAAATAGTGGAAACAATATTTTAGCAAGTTCACACAAACATTTTTTTTTTCAAATGTAATTACGTCTTTTAATAACACGTTTTTCACATTATCAACTCTAATCCTTTTACGAAATTCTGATAAAAAATATATATTTAAAGTTACTAATTCATTACCTACATTCATTGAATACATAGACTATTAATATTTTTCGTATATTGATTATCCTCCATATCACAGAGTAGGCTGAGGAAACCCAATATTAAGACACTCCGCATCAGTGGGGAACCCCGCTTAAGAACTGGTGAATAACTTATGTATATTAAGCGCAAGAGCTCATCCGTTTAAAATTTAGATCGACACAAAAGAACTCAGGTTAAATTACCAATTTCAAGATCGTAGATCAACGTGCCGTACAACTTATAAAAGTTGGCAAACTTAACTTATCGGTTCACCCAATTTAAAGTTCTGAAGTAATTGATAACCTCCTCCTTTTTACAGAAATCAGTAAAAAATTCGTACATATACCCATGTACTCATTTTCCAGTCCACAAGAAGTGTCTATGGAATTTGACGCGGTGAATTTCATACAAAATACTGAAAAATCGATGCATAAATAACTTTTGATTTCGTTGACGCAAACGCTTTATTTTTATTGTGCTTCAAGGGACTATAGACTTGAATATTTGATATCAACATCAGCTTGATACATCAACGCGATCTAAAGATAATTCTCTAGACAGACGGACATACGAACAACAAAGTGATCCTATAGAGGTTCCACTTTTACTTTTTTAGGTACAGAACCCTAAAAACACCTTATTTACCTAATTACACACTTGGGTAGGGTACTAAACACGTGGATAGACTTATGTTCTAAACCTCTAAAGCCTTACCCTAATCATCCTCATATTTTAATAGACTATTGAAACCGAGATAATTGGGAACTCTTGAATGATTATAGAAATTCATTAGATAGTATCTCTGAGTAAAAATCAATTTTAATTCAAATTAACACCGTTATAGTATTGTGACAAGACTGTCAAATAAATACAGATTTCTTTTAGCTTTACAAGAAACTTTGTTTGAAAACGCAAGGGAGTGTTCGCACGCACTTCTCAATTTTAGTGACATTGCGTGGTAGTTGGTGGAACATAACGCCGCTTAATGTCATTTCAAAAACAACAACGCAAATAATATAGTACTGATCAGAATAATGCACTTAATGCGAATATAATATGTATTCCTTTATAAAAATTACATACAAGGAATCTTTAAAAAATATATTCAATTTCTTATACTTTAGAAAGTACTCTCTAATTAATATAAAACAACAAAAACAGCATTAAAAAACTTAATTATAATTTAAAACAAGTTTCGACAATATAATACTTTTTAAAGATTATGAATCAGTTTTTAAAATTATAATTTTGCTAATATTAAATTGTACACGTGTTTTGAATTATCGAAATTTAATCACCGTATAAAAATAATGAGCAAAACATTTATTATTTCATATCCTGCCGTCGAGGCCACAAGAATGAAAAAAAATTGAAAACACCAAAAATTTATTATATAAAAAAAAAGGTAACAATAAAATTAAGAAAATATATATTTATTTAAGGTCGACGACAATCTTCAAGACATCACATAACAAGAGTTGACAGAAAAATCTTTAACAGAGGCGAAGGTTAGGAAAGACTTGGAGCAACTTGAAATATGAAGTTTAAGACCGATCAAACTGGTGAACACTGTGGACACTCTACTTCATCAATTGGACATATGGCAGTTAGTCAAATCATTGTAAGGATGTGACAAAAATATAATATCTGTCTAACTACTCAAAATTTCACATAGATTCATTGCAAGGGCACCCCCTGCAGGTGAGGATCTCAGAGCAGTGTCTGGAGCTTGCGACACAAGTCCCTGGTACTTCTCAGGTCCTCACATTAAAGGTCGTAGCCGCTGTCCGAGCCATTCTAACCGTATTCCCGTGCTTTTCTAGACGTATCCGAACATAGATAGTGTGGAGGTAGTCAAAAACGACCTCAAAATGAAAGTGATTGGTAAAATATTGGAAAAATAAAAAAAAGCTATAATATAATATTGGAATTGGAATTCTAATTGGAATTCTAGCGTAGTAGCACAGCGTCTGTAAGCATGCGTCGTGTTTCGATCCTCAATTAGAGGGTAAAGAATATTTTTTTTCTTTTCTCCACTTTGGAAATACGAAAATCAACGTGCGAGGTCACGAATAGAGGCTGAAAACATAGGATGGAGTAGCTCGATAAAGCGTTAAGCTGAAAAAAGAACATACACCTGCCTTCCATCTTATATAATCCTTTACATTACTTATATAATTACAATATTTCATAATTAAACAAATTAAATTCGGTTTGATAAATTAAAATTTATTCATAATTTTGTATTTTAACAAAGTAATAAAAATCTTAGTCTTATTTAATGATATGTATATATCATCCAATTTATATTTTATCTGTCATATTTGCAAAGAAGCACTTTGCGTTGTTAGAAGAGCATGAAAATTAAATAAATCATTTCTCCCTTGAACCTCCCACAAACGTCGCGTTTACCCCTTTCTTGTGCCCCTGAGCCAGTAATATCAAACAAACTTCAAAGCCTATAGCATGTTACTAACAACATAAAAGGTAAGTATTTAAGATTATAGTTATAAACTACGTTACATAAATAATAAATAATAATAATAAAATCTGAATAAATGTATTTGACCGTTACGTGATACAATTGTATTATCATTAAACTTGTCAATACGAGAATAAGATTTTTTTTTTATAGAAACGGACAAGGCAAACGAGCGTTCGGGTCACCTGATGGTAAGTGATCACCGCCGCCCACGACCCCGTGCAACACCAGAGGAGCTACAGGTGCGTTGCCGGCCTTTAAGGCGGGTTAGGCGCCGGAGCCCGGCATTACCTGATGCGAAACGCAGTGACATAAAGCCACTACTTCACGCCGGTTTTAAATGCCGGGGGTGGTAATGATCCGGTCGAGTCTGCCCATGAGTGTTGCCATTGCTGGCGACGTGACTACCACACGTACTTTAGTCGCCTCTTACGACATCACCAGTACCAGGATGATCCTATTCTAGGCCGGGATCACACGGCACAAAAAGATATTAGCTTTTTTTATGACATCATCGAGCTGGTCTGATCTTGGAGCTGGGACCTGAATAGTTAAACTTTGAAGGTTACTATTAAACCACATAAGCTTAGGTTATATAAATAAAGCTTATTTTGCAGTGTTTTAAAATATATTACTTCATGACATTAGCTACAAGTAACGTAGCTACTTTCTTGCCAAAAGATTTACTTAAGAAAATACATACGATTACAATATTCTTGTATCTTATATTGCAATATTAAATACATTAAAAATACAATATTATCATAGCATCAACTTGATGTACTTATCAGATAGAATTGGGCAACGAAAGTAGTTTATAATAAATAATTATTATTGAATTTTGTTTTTCATGTTTAATTGTTGTTGTTAAACATTATGTTGTAGGGAACCATTATTTATATTTATAGTTTATTTAATATATGTCATTTATGTACTTCAATATTGTAATTTATTTATTTATCATTTATATACATACATACATACATTTAATATTGTTTATATATTTTGTAGTAAGTATTCGTATTTAGTTTATTTATATGAAAGCGCTCGCTGCCGTCGACTGAACCGGTAAGGTGCCGTAATATTTACGCCTACCCTCTTGTCGACGGCATATTTATTTATAATAGTCGTTGCTTGCCACTCGTACGCTTTCCATACGTTCCCTTGTTTTATCTAGTATTTATTTCCAAATTTGTATCTTTTGTTTTCTGTTATATATATATATGTTTGTGGTTGACTTTCTTATATACTGTACCGTGTTTAATTGTGATTTTTTCATTTGTGTTATCAGTGTACGTACATTTGAAGTGGTGTTGATTAAACTCAGTGCTAAACGTGAGTAGACTTTTATTATTCACCATCAACACTACAATGTTATTATTTTATTTGTTAGTGGAAATTAGTTATGTTACTATATGAAAAGACGACTGCGACGCGGGAGTTAATAGCTGCAACACAGTTTAATACTAATGCAGTTATTGCCGATGTCAGTTATCGTTACGAGTATGTACGAATATTTTTTTTACTTTTTAGTGATTAACAATATTGAATTCCAGCAGCCTTCTCTTACTTATATTTTCATGCAAAAATAAAATAGGTAATTAAAAAAATCATCAGCTCCATGTTTTGCCATTGCGTGCGGGAGGGGTGCAAAGACGTTCGTTGGCCCCGCTCAGGTCGTTGACTCTTTCACCGGCGCACGCGCACGCTTTCGATAACACTTTGTTCACTTAGAAAGATCTATACTAGTTGTAACATTCGATTTTGCTTCTATATTGTATATAGATATATGAACAAAAACAATGTCTAAATAAATTATAAAAGTAATTATATAATATAATAAATGAAAATGTTATTTCACCATTTTTATGACAAAATTACTTAGCAAATCCGAGACGTGCACCACGTTTCTAATTATTAAATATTTATTACGAAATTGAACAATTTTAAACATACATTATAATTGTGACTTCGATTTATACTCAGGTCGAAGAGCATAGTTCAGCTCTATCATCGATGTTTATTTATCTTCACGCTGTATCCGCACATAGGATAGAGGGAACTTGGGGACCTTATGCTATGATACTCCGTTCCCAAAAAACAATTCTGTTCCCACTTTCCGCGGAATTCTCGAAGCATTGCGTGTTGAGAGGCAAAATGCAACGCCACGTTTGATATTGTTACCAGAACGACGAAATGAAAATATTCAATCTTTCATTCCTCTGAGTGGGAATTAAAATAAAACCGCCGCGTCTACAGTCGCACGACGGCCTCAATTAATATTAATAATAAATATCTTTATTCTAAATAATTGAAAACGGAGAAGTGGAGTGATAAAACAAAATATTCTGCGTCTCTCTGATTTCCTCGGCCTTGCTTATTATTAAGCAATGTCCTAATATATCATACGTTATGTAAGACATGACTCAGCTAGTTAAATAAATATATTGTACTGAACTTTAATATCATATTATTAATAATAGATATGTATAGCTGATACCTTCATGGTAAAAAATCATGCTGCTGTATAAGGTTCGATCTCCACTCAAGAAATGGAATAACTTAACTTAGCTTCACGCTTTATCCCTAGCAATGTAGTCATAGAGAACAGAACGCCAAGCGCTTCAGTCTCTACATAATTCTTTCGCCTCGTCCACTGTTATCAATCTCTTAATACATCCCCTCCGGGGGGTCCTCGTGCTTTTTACATGACCTTGCTCCAGTATCTTAGATACTGTGTTTTCGAAGGTCAACCGAGGTCTCCCCCTACCTCTCTTACCACTCACTTTTCCATCATAAATCTTTTTTGCCATTCTTTCATCATTCAATTGTTCGACGTACCCAAACGAGCTGAGCACGTTTTTCTCCATTCTCACCGTGACATCTTCGCTAGTACCTGCCATTCTGTGTATCTCTTTATTGTGGATTCGATCAGCTAAGCTAACTCCGCATATCCTATTAGGAGATCGTATCTCCACAGCATTCATCTTTCTTTCATTCTTCTTCTGTAATACCCACGTTTCGCTGCTGTATAACAGAGACGGTACCAAAACTGCATTGTGTACGGCCAAATACGCAGCTGTGCTGACATTTCGCCGTCCATCAATGCAGTTAAGGCTCTGTTAACCCTGTCACCGGCAGCAATACGCCTTTAAATATTGAATTTCCTCAAATTGCATACACACTTGTGCGCCTGCACCACGACGGCCTCGTTGAACGGGATGATGTCTAAAAATAGGGCGAAAATTTTAAAATGGAGTGTTTTGACTGTAGGTTCACTCTGTCCACCACTAGAAACGTGAAGCTGAAGAAAACCTGAAGAATTAAAAAAATATATATTTACTTACGATATCGTTATACTATCAATTTTTTTAATTCAGATTGTTTACAAATGTTTGTCGCCCAACGTAAGAACCCAGTGTCAAGGCACGTCTCTCTTGCGTTTTGATTTTTTTAATTTAGAGATTTAGGAATAGATTTTTTTAGTTCAGATTCGTTTA
>DWQW01006601.1:0-16054 GCA_018249695.1 Heliconius erato demophoon | reverse complement strand
TATTTTATATTGGTTATTAACCAAAAGGTTAACAGCAGCTTCACATTTTTTCCCTATAACAAGCCAGAGGAAACTTAGAGCTAAACTCCGTTGTCAACTTTCTGCATAATTTCGAGATATTTCCTGTTGAACGGCGGAACTTAATGCTGCGTCTTGTCTGCCAGGGGAAGAAAGTTAAAGTATTACAAGTATAATCGTTCCTCCGTGAGTAGATCAGACGTTGCATTTACATACGGACGTTGCATTTACATTCATATACTGTCCCACTGCGCCACGACATATTCAAAGAGTACTAGAAAGAATATAAAATATTTCATGTATCCTTTACTTTATGAAGAAATTTAACTTATTTTAACTTCGCACTTATTGTTTTCTATTTTTTTACTAATATTAGTAGGTACTCAGAAAGCCTAATTTATAATTAGGAGATTTTATCTCCTTAATATAAATTAGGCTTTCTCTCCTTAATATAATTAGATTAATATACAATGTTTCGATAGTTAGTCTGAAAGTGGACAATGAAATGTCTTAACACTAGGTTCTGTCTACCTATACAGAATACAGCGTGGAACTACAAAAAAAAATATTGCGAGTTAAAGTGGTCGTCATTGAGCAGAGATATAGTTTCGATTCACTCTCAAGGAAATAAATTATTTTCATATTCCAGTTTACTTAAGGCAAACTCCAGCTGTGAATTTTAACACTCAACTTGCAATGAATTCAAACAGAAAGTGGAGAACGGCGCATCCTAATTTAAAAATTTCTCTGATTATCCTGGTATAATAGCGGAATTGGTGAGGGTAGTTTTTAACACATGACTAGTGTTGTTCTGCATATAATTAATTATATGAATTAAGCTTACAGACGTCGAGTCCAAATAAATATAATCAAACTATTTAATTATCATAATAATTATTAGCATACTTTTTTATACATTATTAAGTTGACTTGTAAGTATGTATGTAATCTAAAAATCAGCCTCAAGCTGAATCACGCATACAACAGGATAGGCAGAGGGAATCTAACACCTTATCACTTTCCCTAACACCTTTTACCTTTTTTTTCCTTTTCCCTTTTTTTTCATCTAACACCTTTCCCTCTGCCTACTCCGCTATATCCAGTATACAGAGTGAAGCTTAAGTGACAATTCAATAGTATGGTATTATCAAACTGATTATTTGATTAGAGTTTGAGACATTTTTTAAATTTTACAGTTTATTTAGAGATTTCCATTCAAAATTATTAATTTGTATGTAGCATTTGTTTTGAAAACTTAAGAAAGAATAAATACATTCTATTAATTTATACTAAATTTATTTTATTAATTAAATAATATTTTTAATCCTAAAAAAATAATAAATAATTTTATAATTTAATTTTATTATATTTAAGTTTAATTTTTGCATTTTTAGTTAAAATGCCTATGTATTTTGTTCATTTATGATTACCCAAAGCTATTGTAATTGAAAAATTAAACTAAAAAATAAGCTAGCCGAGTCATGGCAAACGGCCTTCAAAAGGAAATAGTTTGGAAACTACTCCCAGCTACAAATGAGTTTTATGTTAATTCAGTTTGACAGAGATCATTTCAGACTAACTCGCATATAAATGACCCTTCGTGTCAATATAACTTAACCATTTAGAAAGTTAAAAAGTCAATTATAGAAATTTTAATATTATAATATACAGTTTTTTTAAGTTTGCTTATAAAAAGGATGGGTTGGTGTTAATATTTTTTTTATTATAACTAGTCTTATTATGGTATAAGGTCGTATATTGTAAGTTCCTTAATTAACTTTGTCCCAATCATAGCATACAGTGGGTTGCATCGAAACGATTTACGTAATGCATTATATCAGCCTGTAACTTTTTGCTATACATATATGGCCGTTCCAAACATAATATTTGATTTTAAAGTGTGTATAATCGTTTTTTTATCATTTATTCACTTTTTATCTTTAACACCAAAAACTCCATAAGAGCAGACCTCTACTTGAGTAGAGAAAACCCAGTGTTAAGACACTCCGTTCCCCACTTTCTTCTAATTTTCGAGACACCACTGTCTCAATGCCCCACTTTGTCATAATACCAGAAAGTGTAAATCGAAATAAGTAATTGACACAATCGACATATTTAAATTCACACTCTATGCCACTGCGCCACAACGGAAAATAATAAAGGAAATAAAAATATATATTTAATACGTACTACAACAAATCTATGAAAAATAAGCTTTATAATAGCTAATTATTATTTAAATAAAAAATCAGCAAATTCTTCGGAGTTACCTAAAGTTATCAGAGAACTGTCATCGATCTTTAATTGAAGACGAAGACCCAATTAATTATGTTTGATCGAGAGCGGCCCTCGATCGTAATCAAATATAGCTTATTGCCCTGTAACAAGACATTATAATTATTTTTTGTAATTGGCAGACGGAGTTGTGATAAAATATCTTTTTAATTGTTTATTTATTCGGTTTAGCAACAATAGAACAGAAAATAATATGTAATGCAAATAAATCAATAAATGGAGAAAAAACTTAATATTAAAGCAATATAGCTAAGTCGATTTGATTAAATACATATATACCTAAGATAATAAAAAAAACACTCTGTATCCAACACACAGCAGGGTAGGCAGAGGAAACCTAGTATTAAGACACTCCGTTTCCCACTTTCCGCCGAGTTCTGGAAGCTCAACACCGCTCAGATAATTTACTTATTAAATTTAATTTTAACCTAGGTTCAAATCTATGGCGTATTCACTGAGTTTTCCTTGACTCAATTATAGAATGAGCACAGATTTTTTTTTGTTTTTGTAGAGATATAATATATCACAGGGTAGGCAGAGGGAACTTAATGTTAAGATCCTCTGTTCCCCACACACCGCACACCCCCAAATTCAAAGCCGCGCAAATTTATTCCACTGAATGTGATTCGAACCCACAACGACCACGACGACCTCAAAAAAAAAGAAATTGTTGTACTATGAATTAATGTTAAAGTTAAAATAGGAAATGGGAGGTTACAACAAATTCATTAGTCTAGTCTTAAAACTTTTTGCATGATTGCGTTCCTCATAGTTTTTTTAATATAAGTTTCATGGTAAAGCCGTTTTAGTTGTAAAAGCGTGATTTTATTTCAACACAACACGCCACAGCTAAATAGACTAAACTAAAAGACAAATTGACTTATCATAAAGTTTCATGTTTTCCTAGAAAAGCTATCCAAATATTATTTTTTTTATTAGTGTCACGCTATATACTGCATAGCAGGGTAGTCAGAGGGAACCTAATGTTAATTAATACACTCTAATCCATATTTTCGTAGAACATCTGCATAAAATGCATAAATACATAAATACTAGTATATTTTGATTGCATTGACTTAGAAGCTAGATTTAGTCTGTGCTTCAAGGGACCATAGATCTGAATATTTATTACAATTTCAGTTTCATGAAATGACTTCCACGCGATTTCGAGATAAATTATCTTGATAGCTAGACAGATGGACAACAAAGTGATCCTATAAGTAATCCGTTCTTACCTAGTACGGAGACTTAAAAATAACATAATTTTAGAAAACTTTAACTTTAAATTTTTCTTCGCTCTAGTGTCGAGGCAAAGCGCGGCGTTGAGCTCTGCCACTCAACACGCAATGCCTCCAGAATTCCGCAGAGAGTGGGGAACGGAGTGTCTTAACACTAGGTTCCCTCTGTCTACCCTGCTGTGTGCAGGAACAGCGTGAAGCTGATTTTAAAACAAAATCTGCTCTCCACGGAGAAATGAGTGTCTGAAATGCCAAAGAGTCATATGTAGGACGCAGTCCAATTGTTTAGATTATTATGATTTTTTTTCTTTACTTCTTGATCCCCCAAGCCCAAAAAATATTAGAAATACCTATTACTTCTAAAATCTAAAAAGTTCTTATTATCTTATTTATTCCAATATTATTTCTATTATACATTTTAACGATAATTAAGTATTAACGTCACTCGTTAGTGGTTTAATATGCTAGGGTTAAATTTATAACACTTTTTCTTAGCTTCATCCTTGTTAAGACACTCCCACGCAACGTCATTTTTTTTCAAGATATTGTGTGCTCAGTGGGTGAGCTCAAAATCGCTCGCTCTATCTAGAGTTACCAGAGCGAGAAAATTAAAATATGAAATAAATCATTCCTTGAGTGGGAATATAAACCCACAACCGTCGCGTTTACAGTCACACGTTGGGCCACTGCGCCACGACGACCTCAATAATAATGCTTAATTAGACTTAATTGAAGTTGAACCAAATAACCTAACCAAAGCGGTTCAACGAAGCGTCATATCATATAACTAACAAACTATGTCGCCAATAGCTCGACATATTTAACGGTGTCTGACCAAACTTCTCATTAACCTTATAACGCTTGAATAAATTTGTTATTATTTGCTTCTGGTTTCTGGTTTTACACCTGATTGTATGTATTGATAAATAATATCTGTACGTAGAATATATTATATTGGATAACCATTTTGGTTTAACTTATTTTAAGGCCACTTAAAAGGAAAGTCCGTCGAATTAAGCCGTCGAGTCGCAATGGTGCAACGTCTGTGCGAAACGCGATGCTTGTGGGATCGATTCTACTAGGAGCAATGATTATATAACATTTTACAATAAATCTTTTATATATAAAAGCAGATGAAGGTAGACGAAATGCGACGTTAAGTTTGGGTTCTCATCAAGTTATGTCTTGAAAATTTTGCGAAAAATGAAAGGAATGGAGGGTTTTTACATTAAGTTCTCTCTGCCTCCTCTGCTATGAGGCAAATAACGTGAAGGTGCTTATAAAAAATGAGGCTACCTACTTAACATGTATGTATGTGGTATTATCGGCATTGGATAATATTTGACTATGGTGACCTATTTGCTTATGTGAAAAGTGTATTTGGTCGATTTTCATTTGTGAGAAATTCATCTTATTATCTTCATCTTTTCTCCTGGTATAAGAATAAAGCGGTGGCGTCGTATTTCACGAACTGATATTTCTGTGATCATGAATGACAACTATGAATGTCTCAAAATTGCTCAATTTTAGAGACATTCTGTTTCAAGTGGAGAGAAGGGAACGGAGTGTCTGAATACTTGGTTCCCTGCTGTATGTAGGGAGAGGCTAAAAAAAGTTTTATCATCATAATTTATCTTCCATGTTATAGCACTTCGGCCAACCGAGCTATGACCCAATTAGCGCTCTCGCTATTGCCCTAATTTAATTTTTTATTTGTTGTTTAGTATAAAGCCATGCTCGTCACCTAAATATTTTTTTCAGCTTCACGTTGTATTCCGCCTATATTAGGGTAGGCAGAGAAAACTTAATATTAAGGCACTCCCTCCCCATTTTCCACCCAATTTTCAAAACACTTCCACTTTAATAGCAAAACTCAACGCTGCGTTTTATATAGAAATGAAAATATATTTTCCCCTGAGTGGGAATCGAACTTAAAAACATCGAACTCTCGCACATAGCAGAGGTCAAATTTAATCGGGAATTCGACGGCTACATATACAGTGTGAAGCTAAAGAAAAAAATATTCTAATAATAGAAATTTTACGAAGTATGAACTAAATTTGTGACCTTTTTGTGACATTCATAACTATATACGTGAGAAAAGCCTTCAAACGAAATAATCAGGTAGAAAGCAATTCCGGGAAATCAAAAGTTGTTATTGATTTATATATTTTTCCTCATTGAAGTTAATATTTTTTCTTTGAAATACAATTATTTTGTATGAAAAAATGTTAATTTTTTGTTCCATTTAGCTACGACGAACTCATTTTTTTATGAATTTTAAATAAATAAAATCGAATAACAGGAACAGCTTACCTATAAATCCTATCCTATACATCTAATTTAAACAGATGATATTCATAAATTCACAATTTAGCAATAAAGCCACATTTATACTATCAATACTAGTAAAAAAAAATTATAGTATTGATTTGACACTTGTGAAGTGCCGAGAAAACGAGTTCATAGAGAGGACATATTACAACCAACGTGTACATATGGAACATTTTCTCTTCATCCATCAAAGTAGGAGTGGGCCAAACTCTCTAATGAAACGGCAAACGAAAAACGGAGTGACGTACTGTCCCAATGGAATATTCGTTCTATAATAATAATTAGCTTCACGCTGTATCCCGCACACTCGAGGGTAGGCAGAGGGAACCTAGTGTTAAGACACTCCGTTCCCCACTTTCTGCCGAATTCTGGAGGCATTGCGTGTTGAGTGGCAGAACTCAACGCCGCGCTTTGCCGCGACACCAGAGCGAAGAAATGGAAATATAAATTTAAGTAAATATTTCATCTCCTCGAGTGGGGATCGAACCCACAACCAGTCGGTTTTACAGTCACACCTCGTGCCGCTGCGCCACGACCGGCCTCTTATATATTCGTTCATTCGTAGCATATATATTCGTTCTACATTTATACAAATCAAGCAGAATTGCAATCAGCGTTTCTATTAAAATTTCCCATATTAAACATTGAATCATTAATCATCATTCAACTGGAACAATGAACTTGAAAGCTGTACATCCTAACAATACAGTAAAATATTATTATTAGCCCCAATTCCAAAATAACCAAAGAAAAACAAATTCCTAAATATAATATAATATATTCACCGAAGTTCCATTTTGATAACCTTTTAAAGGCTTAATAACGGCGATAAAAGCAAATATTGTTTTTATAAACAATATTGTTATTAAGAGTAACCGTGAAAGTAAAATTCCACTCTCGAATTTCTATCAAGAAAATGAATAAATTATAAGCGTTTAGCTTATTTGCTTCACAACGTCGACTCTACAGTCTACTTAAAATAATGTAACTTCATTTAGACAATATATATATACACTTTGTTCTTGAAATGTAATAATAAATATTTACTAAAGATAATTATCTGTTTCATTTCTTTTTGTTGCTAAGTTTTTTCATATTTTGTTTTTAGCGACACGCAGTATCCCGCACGCAGCAGGATAGGTAGATTGTGTATTGAGTGGCGGAACTCTACGCCGCGCTTAGCCTCGACACAAGAGCGAAGAAAATGGAACTATTAAATATTTAATTTCCTTGAGTGGAAATTAAATCCAATGTACATTTACTACTACAACTACGAGATCTAGGATGCCGAAATTTGACCTTAGAATATAGGGGAGCACTAAAAAATTCCCCAAATTTCCCAAACTGCCAGCGAACACTAGCACAAAAACAATCTTGATCCAATAAATAAATTGAAGATTTTCATATCATTTGATGAAATAAATACCCAATAAGTAAACAACTTATCGCCCTTCCCTACTAGAATTGCATTTCCGTGAAGAATGTATGCTATACACGCTGAAAGACAATCCACGCCCACGATCAATGAGAACATTAGATGCGAACTAGATATATAACTCGTGATTTGCGTAGCCTATTGTCAGTAACAGCTACGTCGATAAATAAAAAGTAGCATAATATCGCACCTTTAGAATTATAGTGACCTAATAAAAAAAAACATGATTTTGAGTTTTTGTCAGAAATTGACCTTTTTCTCCGCTTTCCGATGGCCTTTAGAAACGGAAAGTGGGGAACAACCAAGTGTCTTAATTCTAAGTTCTCTCTGCTTACCCTGCTGTGTACAGCGTCGTTTTAGGCCGTCGTTTTAGGTCAATTTCTGACTAAAGGTCACTATAATTCTAAAGGTGCGATATGATCAAATGAGTTTATTGAGTAAAACAATTTAATCTCAGGAACTTTGGATTCTCTGATAAGTTTACATTCATAGATAAGGGCTATATCATCATTTTTTTTTATTATTTTATGTTACCAGGATGTATATATAGGTTTAATATTTATTTAGGAAACCTATTAAAAATTGATCGTAACTCAATTCTTTATACGTTTTCTACTAACCTACTCGAACCCGCACCTCCTGGAAACCGACCATGGAAACCAGCGATGGAATAATAAATATTTTTCTTTCCTAAGTGTGGAATAACATAAAAATATTAAAAAAATATAGGCTTGTTGATCATTTGGATGTAACCCTCTGTAGCTGCGGTCAGAGTTACCTTAGGTAATTGAAATTTGTCTTGTGTACGCAGAATAAATTTAGTGTTAAAATACTCAACTGACTACTGAAACGAAAGGCGGAAAGTGGAGAATTCCTCACTTCCACACATATATATACTTCCACACATATAAAAAATATAAACGAACGGTGGAGCTGCATCGAGTCTATGTTTAGCTATGGCTTGTTTAGCGGTAGTAGTAAACTGGTGACAGAGATATACTACGTTTGGAACATCGACGTGCCCTGTAAAGGATATTTCAGGCTTCAATAATCATAATGTAGGTGGCTTTGAGAGAGAATTAAATTTATATAACTTAAAATAATTTATTAGTAGCGGCGCAGGGACACAAAGTGTAACTGTAAAAGCGATTGGTTGTGGGTTCGATCCCAATCGAGAAGATTAAATATTTACTTAAATTTATTTTCATTTCCATTTCTTCGCTCTGGTGTTCAGGCAAAGCGCGACCTTGAATTCTGCCACTCAACACGCAATGCCTCTAGAATTGGGTAGAAAGTGGGGAACGGAGTGCCATAACACTAGGTTCCCTCTGTTGCGGCTGTGTGCGGGATACAACGCGAAGCTGTTTTATTTATTTATTAAAATAATTTACAGGTTTTTTATTATAATCTATGTACCTAACAGTACACAAACTCATCAGGTTGAAATTTGACATGTAGGTAGATTAGCGAATGTAAGATCTTTCCCAAGAGAAACTTCCAAAACTAATACGAAAATGGAAAAACACGAGATTTTCACAAAATTACGGAAATATTTCCGGAAATCTCTACCCAAAGTTGCGTGTTACGAATAATAAATAATATTAATTATCTTCATTTTAATATAAAATATTAATTACGTTGATTTCAGTCTTACATGAATATTTGAAAATTTTTCATCATGCATTTTTTAGCAAAAAAATATTTACTTCTATACGATTTAAACCTATGATTAGCTACTTACTACACATAAACTTACATTTAATTTTCTGACTCAGGCAAGGTGACACGCATGGCTGAGCACTGAAACTAAGCAAAAATACCTACATAATTTTTTTTAGCTATTTATATTTAGATGGTATCGAAAAATCGAGTATCTTTTCTTATACGAAGGAAAGACGTGGTTAAGTACAGTGACATAAATGTTCCTTTATCTAAGGAGTTATCTGGGTCACTGCATTGTTAGTCGTTATACCTCCATAAATAAGTATGTGTATAGAAGTCAATTTAACTGGGTTAAGGTACATATAATAAAACAAAAATACAAATTATGAGATATAACATACAGAAACGTGATCGACATAGGATGGCACCTAAGTGTCAAAACGGAGAAGAGTGCAGGAATGCAATAACTCTAGTTTTGAACACTTCAAGTTTATTTAAGAGGATATCAACACTCATCAGGTTGTTTTGTCATCCTGTTATACTTGTTAGCTAATCTATTTATTGTAGCATTCAGGCCCAATTTATTTTTTGAAATTTTGATTAAAAATAGAATACACTCGTATTTACTTGCCCGGGGTAACCTTGAAGGCGCATTTATATTTAGTTTCTCAAGAAGAAGGTGGCAGTCTAACTTGCCGTTAACCAATTTGTATAGCAAAACCTCAACAACTGATCCAACAACTGTCTCCGATCGAACAAACTAATAAGATTAAAATATTTTAAGCGGCTTGATCTAGATGTTTTAGACCAATTTGTACGTCATTTTGAGAAAAAGATAACCCTGCTATTTTTTTATTTTAAAATTTTTACCGGAAAACCGTGGAGATGAGAACAAAATAGAGTGTTGTGATGTTACTACATTATTCTGCGTAACTGATATTAGCTAAAACTTTCCTGGATATTTTATTATATTTTGTAAAAAAAAAATAAATCAGCTACCATGCTGTGTGCATGACACACAGCATGGTAGTCAGAAGAAACCTAGTGACTCATTGCGTGTTGAGTGACGGAACTCAACACCGTGTTTTGCCTCGACACCAGAGCGAAGAAATGAAAATATACAAGCAAATAAATATTTAATATCCTCTTGTGGGGATTACAACCACAACCAATCGATTTTACTCTCACACTTTGTGCCCCTGCGCCACAACCGGCTATATAATATTTTTTTATTTTATAATAAAATAACTAAGAAACACTCACTTCAATATCGTAAATTAAAAAATAAATAATAAAACCATAGATCTTGTCTAAACTATTAAGCCTATAATAAATCTCTTATGGCGCGTTGCAAATTGGATGCGAAACTTCGTACATTATCTTAATTGCATAGCCGCATGCTCCACGATGCCGGGACGTGATTAATTTAATTCACCTAGTAATTTTGTTTCATATAATTTCTTCGTTAAGTGAAAAATTAAGAAATAATTGCAAAGGAAAAATGAGAAGTTGTTGTGATCTACGGTTGTGATATTGGACGTTGGTTGTACGTTCAAATTTGATTTCCTGTTTTTATTTTATGTTTTTAAGTATTTGTTGCATACAGGTAGAGTTGGCAGTTACTTTTTTTGTGTTAATACCCTCCGTTCATCACTATCCGCTATCCAATACTGCGTCTTATCTTAGTTCTAAGCCTCACGATGTTTCCATTGAAAAGCAGACAGAAAAAAACGTTTCACACTTTCCGCAATATCTTCAAAACAAAATAGATGAAGACGTGAAATGGTGGAATTCAATGCCGCGATTTGTCTTGTTATCGGAGCGAGGAAATTTTAATTATTTTAATCCGCAACCGTCACCTTGAAGGATCAGTCATTACCATGGATAGGATTCAAACCTACAATCATAATTTTTACAGCCAGATACAGTACAAAAAATTGCGTTTTAATTTTGCTAAAATATATAAGTAATCATGTTTCAATGTAATTAAATTATTTTTCTTATAGAAAAGTGGAAAACAGTGTTTATATTAATATTGAATTTTCATACAAACCTTGGAGATTAATTGGCTAGCGCTAGAGTATCCAAGCAGATTTAAAAAATGCTACGTCCAGATTTTTTGCGAGATTTCAACATTTTCATCCATATTTCTAGAGAATAGCAATAGAGGTAGCGTTTCGGTGCTTGACTGTAAGTACCCGTACGTATGGGAGTTGCGGCTTCGATACCAATTAATTATATATATTTTTTTGCTCTGGTACTTATTACCAGAGCAAAAAAATATACACAAAAATATACGAAGCTCAGCTTTGACGTCCGCCAATCAACAACCAACATCTTAAAAATGGGGCGATGAGTGGAAAACGAGGTGTCTTAATATTAGATTCTCTCTACATATCATGCTATATGCAGTATACAGCGTGAAGCAAAAGAAAAACAAAATTTAAAAGAAAATTTCGAAAAATCACAATTTGTTCTATAAATATTAAAAGACAGCGGCCATAAGCAGATAGAGCTGACTGTAACATAAGACTGAAACTTTGTAATATAATATTTTGTAGCGCTCCTCCGCTACGTGTATACGAGTGGAGGCAGCCACCAAAAATGGAATCACTGAATATAAAGCGAGTAATGAAAATTTTATTCGTTACAAAATGAAATTAAATTTTACTCTATCGTGGGATGTTTAAACAAATCTAATATCACAGATGTGGTTACGGATCCAATCATTATATTTTTCCGTTTTTCCTACACTAATGAAAATTAAATAAATGTGCTATTTAAATCGTGATATCTACATTTGCAGGATTTAGATTTCGTAGCATAAAATAAAAAAAGGAATCTTATAGGATCACC
Source organism: Heliconius erato demophoon (assembly GCA_018249695.1). NCBI lineage: Eukaryota > Metazoa > Arthropoda > Insecta > Lepidoptera > Nymphalidae > Heliconius > Heliconius erato. The sequence continues at coordinate 4,216 of DWQW01006601.1, read as the reverse complement.
TCGTTCTCGTCTACCTGTCTATCTGTCGATCCTTCTGTCTTTCTGTACGTTTGTTAAAAACTGTTTACTGTCAAATACGCGCTCTTATATAGAGATTTTTCATGATTTTTCTGCATCATCGTGACTGAACTAATTGATAATTGAAGTTAATTCATTTCCTTAATGCTGCATTTCATTTTACGGGTTATTTTTAGTTAGTTATTTTATTGTACGGGTGATTTTTGATAACCACATAAGAAGAAATCATATGTTGATAATGACAAATTTCCAAGTAATTGGTTGTTTTGCTTAAATGAATGTATGACACGGAAACCGTCTTTATAAAATTACATACTGACCACATCAATGATTCATTTTCAAAAACATATAGTCCAATGATATCTTTAGTTCGTTTGTTATTCGACAGTTACATGTTGGTTCTTCAAAGAAACATGACACTTTTGACCAATTAAAATGCTGCAGACAAACCTTAACGCTTATAGATGTTAGTAAGCATATGTAAGCGTTAAAGCCTTCTAACTATCGGGACATTGTTGAGGGGCGGAACTCAACGCCGAGCCTTGTATACCACAACGCGGAAACGAAAAATCACCGTTTTTAGTTTCGTGGCGTGGGGCAACGCCTGATTATTCGACGAAGTCCCACCCCACCATAATTCAAAAAAACATACGAGTATTAATTTTAAAAATTTTTATAAACCATTTAAAATTGTCAGATGAAATTGGCTATAATACGTCAGGCAAAATTCGAGACAAATAATGTGCAATGGCAGTTATTAACAAATAAAAGCCATATTATACGACAAGCATAAAATACGTAATGGTTTTCTAGAGAGACCACATATATAATGTGTGTTTTGTAGTTTGTATGACACATACATATATATATACACCGCTTTAATAAAAGATCTGACTTCTCAAAGCTCTGACTATAAAGAAAATTGATAAATCCTATTACTTTCTTTTTTATTGCTTGTTCTAAAAAGTACGAATACGTATGATATTTTTTGTAGGAAAATGTTTATTAGCACAATTATTCCTTACATCGAGGCCAGTCGTAGCGCAGGTGCACAAAGTGTAAATGTAAGCGAGACTGGTTATGGTTCAATTCCCACTCGAGGAAATGAAATATTTATTTACATTTATTTTTTTCTTGGCTTCTTGCCCGAACTTGAGAGATTCTTGTTAGAATGGAATAATTTAAATATATCTACTTTATTTTTGCCCCGAATAAGGATTGGGCTTATAATAACTTTCAAATAACATTTAATTCTTAAAGCTATAATTGTTCAGTGAGACAGAGTTTGATTTCTACCGTGATGGTTGTGAGTCACGAGCAATTCACTTGTGAAATTTTTTTAACATACAATGTCTCAATTTTGGGCGAAAAGCGGAGCATCAATTGCCTTGTATGAAGTTAAAAAAATGTGTTTTTCATGCAAATCGGAACTAATTATCACACAAATGTGTCTAACATACACATTACCATTATCTATAGTCGGTTGAACTAATACAAACTTGTCAGAGTTGTTAGAGTTGTGAATAAGTTGATTTACATGTTTGTGTTGGTTGGAATTACTTGCAAGGGCTTGTGATTGCTTCCTTTGTTTATCTATACTCTATAGTATATATTAACGGTGCGGTACAGTATTTACCATATTTTTTCATCACCCTTTAATATATATTACGGTATATATAGAGGCGGTCTTTGAGTAGTGGGATAGCATCTGACGGTTAACGAGATGGTTGTAGGTTCAATCCTGAGTGAACTCAGGGCAATGATTAAAAATATTTTTTTCCCACTGTATCCGGCATATAGCAGGGTAGGCAGAGGTAATCTGGAAACCTAGTGTTAAGACACTCAGTTTCTATTAAATAGGAAGTATTTGACTTCCCCACTTTCCCTTAACTCAAGAGGCATTACCAGAATGACAAAATTATAATATTAAATTTTTCATTTCTTTTAATGGGAATCGAACCCCACAACCTCCGGCGCCTATAGTCGCACGCTACCGCGTACTGTTGCGTCACGACCGTCTTTGGAATTATAATATTAGTATTGACATTTAAAGTAAAAAAAGTGCACGGTGTTGAATTTAAAATTCGTCGGAAAGTGATTATCGGTCTGTTTAAGCCTTAGCCACTTGGTTCTTTCTAAAGGAGCTTTATTATCTTTCAAATTTTTTGGATCACCTATATGTCCCCACCGCAAATATCTTGATTTTACATAAAAAATCCCAGCACTTTTGGAGTAACTTGATTGCCTTTCAAACTGAAACATTATTATGTTTGCACTCTAATGTTAGCCATTTAAATATTTGCTAACTTTACCACAAATATTTTCTTTACATTGCTATTTTTTATTGAATTTAAATGAATATGTTAAGCTTTTAACTTTTCGCATTCTTTCTTCAGTAATAGTGTGGCCATTATGGCCTAGTCATTCTGTAAACTTGATTTTGGATTTGATCCCCACAAGCCGAAATGATTTAGGTATTAATTATTAAATGTACCTAAATGATTTATTATCATAATATATTTCAAGAAACAAATAATTTAAACATTATAAGCAAGAACATATTAAACTTTCTATATAAGATTTTACTTTTTTTAAAATAATAAAGTAAATTTACTGAAAACTATTTATTACGTCCAATCGATTTGAAGATATGAACAATAATAATCTTAAAGCTAAAAACATTTATATCGCGATAATATAATTGATGTCAACATTTATAGAGAATTTTATTTAACATAGAATTATTTTTTTTTAATAATGAGAATACTTCGTTTGTCTCGCTGAGCCAGCGGAATAGTCTTGCTGATCCTAATACTAAGGGTTTGGGTGAGTGTATAACTAAGTGGCTTATAAAAGTTGAAAATCTTAAGTTTGCGGCCATAAGCACTCAATTTGTGTGAAATGACCTACAAATATAAATTTGTAATGATTTTTTCGGTGATTTACCTACAATTTTCTATTTTTTTCTTGTATTTATTTGTATTATAAGTTATATAGGTTATGTTAACGAAGCAAATTTCATACAAAGAAGACATGAATATTATAAAAATGTTTGTTTTGACTTAGAAGCTTATTTTTTTCTTTGCTCTAGCAACCTTTATGCGATCTTAAGAAAAAAATATTATGACAGACGGACAGATTTTTTTAAAATATTTTCCTTTTTGTTTATTTCTTTTGAGAACGGAGCCCAAAAAATAAGTAATTATAATCATTTATATGTAATATGTTATCTAAGAAATAAAAAACAGTAGTAACACTAATAAATCGCAATATACATCGGACCTTACATTCCGAGTTCCGACAAAAGGCTTCACGTATTTCATACATTTTTAGACGTTCCAAGAGCTGTCTTGAAATATTTCATATCACGAATGAGCTTAAAAGCTTCTCTGATGTTTCTTACGTGTGTTAAAGGAATATAGAAATAATATAATAGATATATGTTTCTATATAACGATCGTTTTGCTGGTACGTGTTAGTACGTATGCTTGAATTTTTATTCCATCTGTACTGGGATACAAATCTTAGTAAATAGGTAAATATATTGACTGTTGAAACGTGAGGTATTATATAAAGCGTTTTATAAGATCTTAGTGGCCCTGTAGGATAGAGGCTAACGTAATGGTTGTGGGTTTCCTCCTTATTTATATGATTTTTTACATTCAAAATAATTATTTTATCCTCGCTCTTACATACAAAGGGCGGCGTTGAGTTACGCCACTCAACACTCTATTTCTTAGTAATGCGGATAAGGCGGAGCTGAATATGATGAAAATTTGGAGAAAGGCTTTCCTCTGTCTAACCGGTATGCGAAGCGTGAAGCTACTATTTACTTACGTAATTTTACTTGGATGAGTTAGATCATCATCATGCGCCTTTATTAAGACATCTTAATATCATCTTTTTTGATAGACAAAGTGCAGCGTTTAGTTTTGTCAATCAAAACAGTCTAAAGCAGCAGAAAGTGAATGAATTGAAATTACTTAATTTTATATTTCCTCCTATTTTACACCGTGGGCGATAAGATACATATTTGAAAAATGTTACAATTCTTTAATACCATTTCTACTAATCCATTTATTTATACAGATATAAACATCAAACATCAATAATGAAGTAGGATAAGAAACTCAACACATTAGACGTTTGCATTTCAAATGTGAAATTCCATTTCCTGCCTCATGAAACCTTAACATGA
>DWQW01006600.1:0-16055 GCA_018249695.1 Heliconius erato demophoon | reverse complement strand
CCAACCAGTCAGAGGACTAAAAGGTCAGAAAGGTTCGTTTGAAGCAACGATCGTTTTAAAAGAAGACTTCACAACAGGATTTGAGTTTTCTGAAAAGAAGAAGACCAACTACAAAAGAAAAGCGAAACGTAAAACGAGTTAGAATTGACGGAGGGAAAAACGATGAGAAATACAACGCATAAAGAACAAGAAATCGAAAATCAAAAAGCCAAAATCCGTTCAGAACAGGAGAAAATGCGTGCCAGCAAACGAAGACTGCAGCAATTAAAGAACCAACAACGGATTCAAAAAGAAATTGAATTAGATCGATAAAATCTTTCTGTCTATTGTATACTTATAAACTTATGTTACACTGTATTTATGAGTTTATACGTATACAAAGGAGGGAGAAAATGACAAAAGCAATGGTTTATAAGCTGCTAGAAGAATTCCACGGAACATTGGCTTTGAAAGATGCTAAAAAAGCGGGCATTTCTCCTGTAACGATCAAACGTATGGTAGATCGTGGGGAGCTGGATCGGGAGTATCCAGGTTTTTTCACTTTACCTGGTCAATTTCCTGATGAATTATTTATGGCGCAAAAGAAATATGAACGCGGCATTATTTCACATATTACCGCGTTAGATTTGTATGATTTAACAGATATGATTCCTAGACAGATCAATCTGACTGTACCTTACGGTTATCACGTTTCTGAAAAAGGATTGAAGGAATTCGCAGTTGAACTACACTATACAAAAGCGGAATGGTATGAATTAGGTAAGATTGAAATAAAGAGTCGTTATGGGAATCCTGTTACAGCCTATGATCCAGAAAGAACCTTGTGTGACATTTGGAATCCCTGGTACAACGTTGAGGATGAAATCAAAGTAAAAGCAATCAAAAACTACATGGAGTCAGACAGAAGAAATCTTAGAAAATTGAATGAGTATCGACGAATTTTGCCAACAGATAAAACGATGCGCTCTTATATTATGGCTTTAAATTAAAGGAGAAGATACATGACACCTACACAGTTAAAAGCAAAAGTGAAGAATATTTCGAGAGAAAAAGAAGTTGATCCACAGCTCGTTTTAAGACATTTTATGATGGAGAAATTTTTGGAAAAAATCTCAGAGTCTCCTTATCGTGAAAATTTTGTGTTAAAAGGCGGCTTTCTAATTGGATCAAAGTATGGCATTGAAAATCGCACAACCAAAGACATTGATACGACTTTACGAGAAATGAAAGTAACCAAAGAAACATTAACAACGGTTCTAAACGATATTTTTTCAACGCCGACGAAAGAAGGCATTCAATTTGAGATTCAAGGAATGAAAGAAACAAGAGAAGCCGATTATTATCCAGGGTTTAGCTTATGTGTGTTAGCACATTTGGAAAACATGCGGCCAGATTTTAAGGTAGATGTGACTACAGGTGACTCGATCTATCCAGCGACGATTACTCACAGTCATAAATTGATGTTTGAAGATCGAACAATTCCTTTGGAATCTTATCCTACAGAACAAATTATTGCTGAAAAATTAAGTGCAACCTTTGATTTTTTAACGGATAATTCGAGAGGAAAAGATTTTTATGATCTCTATACTATTCCTAAAATGGAGAAGATCGATGAGAAAACCTTGAAAGATAGTGTGAGAAATACATTTACACGTCGAGGAAAAACTGATCCGTTAAAGATTTACTATGAAAAGGATATGGATGTACTGAAAACTAGTCACGAGCTAAAAGATACTTGGAAGAAATATCAAAAAAACAATCCTTATGCTGTATCGATCACGTACGAAGAGACAATGGATTCAATTAGTAATTTGATGGAAAAAGTGATTCACGTCGAAGAAAAAGAGCGAAAACTAGCTTATCAAAGACACCAACAGATGAACAGAGAAATGGAGAGATAAAAATGATCAATAATGTAACTTTAGTAGGACGGTTAACCAAAGATCCCGATTTACGTTATACCGCAAGTGGCACAGCAGTGGCCACTTTTACCTTAGCCGTTAATCGCAATTTTACGAATCAAAACGGCAATCGAGAAGCTGATTTTATCAATTGTGTGATTTGGCGTAAACCAGCGGAAACGATGGCTACATTAGCTAAAAAGGGTAGTTTAATCGGCGTCGTCGGACGGATTCAAACGCGGACTTATGACAACCAGCAAGGACAGCGTGTCTACGTGACTGAAGTTGTGGCCGATAATTTCCAACTATTAGAAAGTAAAGCAGCGACAGAAAGCCGCACGCATACTGATCAATCGTCCACCAGCACCAGTCCAAGCACCACCGCTTTTGAACAACATGAAAAACTACCAACTAATAACAATGGATTTAATGATTCACAGAATCCATTTGGTGGACAATCAATCGATATTAGCGATGATGATCTACCGTTCTAAGTAGAATTTTTATTGTATTGGTTGCATTCATGACTAATTATGATATAATCAAGGTAACAAAAAACAGGTTCATATTACGACCGAAAACCACTAGCGGGCTGGCTAGTGGTTTTTTTTTACGTTCTTTTCAGATTAACGGGTAGGCTTACTGTCATTTTTGGCAATTTTGCAATCAAGCCATTTGCAGATATAGTGGGCTGCTACTTCTGCCGCAATTGCAAAAATAAAATCAAAAAACAGACTCATTAATTACGACCTCCTCCCCTTGCCAGTTTAGACCGGGGTAGCAGACAGCATAAACATTATACCATAACTGAAAATCTCATTTTAGTACATTTCTATATGATAAACCATTACAATAAAACATATCATGACTAAAAGAAAAACACTTATTAAACTTAATATAGCTTGTAAATCATCCAACTATATAGAAAATGTAAGTTTTTCATCATAAAAAGAATAGATTTACATAAGGAAATATTGAAAGGTAAACTCTGTCTATTTGTTAACCTATACAAGAGGTGAATCAAATTGAAAAAAATTATTTTGGCAAGTATACTGTGTATTTTGGTGGGGCTGTTGTATTGTTCATATTTAGGAAAGGATGCATCAAAAGAAGCAAATAAAATAACTGTTCCGTTAACAGCTGGCAAAAGAAAAGAATATAAAAAAATTGATATACAACTTGACAGTGAAGAATATATATTATCAGATTTGAAAACTAATCAAATTCTTCTAGAAAAAAATAAAGATGCTCGTGTTCCTATTGCTTCTTTAACAAAATTAATGACCACATTTATCCTTTTAGACAAAAAAACAGAATTAAATGAGAAAGTGAGTGTAGATCCGGCAGTAGTACAAAAGTTACGCCTTGAAAATGCTTCATTAGCTGGTTTTATTGAAGGAGATTTGGTGACAGTAGAAGATCTTGCTTATGGAATGATCTTGCCATCTGGCGGTGAAGCTGCTGTTTTAGCAGCAAAACTTATTGCTGGGGATGAGAATACCTTTGCAAAACTGATGAATGATTACGCGAAACGTTTAGGTATGAAAAATACTAAATTTGTAAATTGTACAGGCTTAGATCAAAAAGAAAATTATTCCACAGTTTATGATATATTGAAATTTTTAACTAATGCATTAAAAAACAAGTTTTTTTATAAAGTTTTTACTACGCTTGAATATAATACACAGCCTACGCCTTATTCGCCAAAAGGGTACGTGCTAACTAGCAGTTTGTTAAGGGAAAATCAATCTTTATCCCTTAACAAAGGAAAAATTTTAGGAGGAAAAACTGGTTATACCCCGAATGCAGGTTTATGTCTCGCGAGTATCGCAGAAATTAATGGGAATAAGTATATTCAAGTCAGTACCCACGCATCTGGAGAAAACGCACTTTCGTCTAGCCACATAAAAGATGCCGTAAAAGTTTATAATTATTTATTCCAATCATTGTAAAGTAAAAAGTATCCTCTAATTTTAACGCTTCACAAAATCCATTTGGTGGACAATCAATTGATATTAGCGATGACGATTTACCGTTCTAATCTGGTATTTCTATTAGTTGCATTCGTGACTAATTATGATATAATTATAAGTAACAAAGAGGTATTTCATTATATCACCAAACCCCACCAGCGTGCAGGCTGATGGGGTTTTTTTACGTTTCTATATTAATTATAGAGTTAACGGGTAGGCTTACTGTCTTTTTTGGCAATTTTGCAATCAAGCCATTTGCAGATGTAGTGTGCAGCTACCTCTGCCAAGATTGCAAAAACAAAATCAAAAAGGTATTTCATTATATCTCCTCCTCCCCTTGCCAGATTAGGCCGGGGTAGCAGACAGCAAAACTATTATAGCATAGTTAAAATTTCCAAATGACTTGATTTTTGCTATAATTTTAGCGAGGTGATCATGATGAACAAATATGTTGGTTTGTTTGATAAAATTCGGGTGATAAAAACGCAACCGTTATTGGTTCGCTTTACTTTACAAACGATTCATGAATCGATTAATTGTATAGTCGCAGATATTGAAATTATCGATAAATTGTTAATTATGAAAGATGGTAAATACAATATTGCAGTAACCGGTCACTTCAATAAACGAAAGCAACTAGTTATTGCTAGCATGATTGTTAGAAATCCCGATCACTTTACACGATCGATGGGCATATAAAAAAAGAGCTACAGTCCTCATTTGGGATTGCAGCTCTTTTTATTTTACATAGAAACATGGAGAAAGGGAAAATCTTTTTAGGAAGGCACAATCGCCTTCTCAATTTAAAAACCTTCTCTCACTCCAACCGCCACCGCCGTTCGAGAAAAAGTGAACGCAAAGCGTTCACAAAAAAATGGGTCTTGCTACGCAAGACGGATCTTAAGCAAGACGGATCTTAAAGGTGTCCTCTGGTTGAAAGATTTGATCCAGTCCGCTGTTTCTTTATTGATTTGCCAGACCGGCAACAAGTTGCCTTTTATCACCAAAAACAGCAAAGGACAAGGGTAAAATGCACGCTGCGCGCCCTTGTCCTTTGCTGTTTTCGTTGATTCATTCTGGCCAACAAATCAATAAAGAAAAAAACGGCGGAAGGCTTCAAAACCTTTCCCTAAGAGGAGGCAGAGTCAACTGTGAGAGAAAAATATGATTATTGGGGTGTACCGTTTAGTGTGTTATATCCAATACCAAATGCAAGATATAAAAGTGTTCCCTATCAGATTGCATGTGACTGTGGAGAAAGAGCGGATTCTATAAAATCTGTATATTGCTATCAGTGTAAGACATGTGGAAGAAAATATTCATTAGTACGTGGCGACTACATTTTAATCGAAAATGACTTGGAGGAATAAAACATGGTTCAAAAATACTATGATGAATTTGTTAAATTACCTTTGGATAAAATGGCACAAAAAATGGAGGATATGACATTTCTATACAACGAAACACGTGTACCCAAAAAGCATTACAAAGAGAAATTGTCAGTCGTAATGGAAGAAATGATTGAATCAGGTGTCGAAATGAATCTCATTGCGACGTATTATCGAACACTAGAAGAGCTGAAAAAGCAAAATAATAAATGGTTTTTCCAAGCCTTACTATGCTTGGAAGTAGGTGTTAAACCAAGCACAATCAAACCTTCTGAATACCAAGCTTTAGAACTAACGTATGCAAAATTTGTCGAAACGAAAAAAGCCAAGACTGTTTCAAGTGAATGGCTGGACTACTTTGAAAATGTCGACAAACATGGCGCACGTTACATCATGAAAAAGGGGGACAACGAAAATGAGTAATGTGGTTTATCAACTAACAATGGAAGATATTTGTCAATTCTTGACAAATAGGGAGCATCTAAATGAGGTAACAAGAAGAGTGAAACAGTCATTTTGTTGTATGGAAGAGTTAGAGTGCTTTGTAAATAGCGTAGAACAAGAGCTATATAACGAGAAGCAAACGAGTGGTTTAAAAGTGGAAGCTAAGGTCAATTATTATACACTTTTACCTAAAATGGAAAATAACAGTACTCTTTTACGTTTTGAGACCGACCATTATATCATGGAAGTATTTTTAGAGACCAATAAGTATGTAAAAAATTATATTAATTGCGTGATTCTTAGGAAAGAATACTATTCAGAAAAGGACTATGTAACTTTTGTAGAAAGTGATAGTGACATGGAAGAAAGAATGGAGGAACTAAATCAAAAAAAATATAATCACTTTGATTATTATGTGCTTTTTGCTCAATTTCTAACAGCCGAGACCGAACTAACATTGGTTTTTGGCAATGGTTATTTTTTAACAGTACCTCAATCATTTCTTGATGAGTACAAAAAAGAGGTTGCAAATTCAAAGGGCAATAACGCTGAAAGTCGGAAAGAATTATATGAGACATTTCATTTTGATGAGACCGAACAAATGTTAGTAGAGTTAGAGAGAAACCAAGTTGCTTATCAAATGTTTATATTAAAAAACAATAAATAACCTTGGTATTTATACCGAAAAGTGGAAAAGTGTGAAATAAGAATAAACTACCTTGAAATTAAGGGGATGGTTCTTATTTCGCACCAATCGCTCCAACCGCCACCGCCGCTTAGGTGGTGCGAAATAAGCGAGCAAAGCCCGCAAACCTAAGAGAAAGAAGGAGATTTATATGAAAAAGATTATTCCCTTATTATTAATTCTATTTGTTGGAGAAATACTTATGCGTCATGCTGCAGCTGTACATTTAAACTTCGTAGTATTTTTGGCAATACTGTTGTTTTGTTTGATCTTTTGGCGGTTTGTATTAGCCCTTGTAAGTCTACTATTCAAGATGATTGCAGCCATATTTTTCATAGGATTATTTAGATGAGAGGAGAGAGTATCAATGCCAATTGCAGTAGGAAATAAACGGTTACCCGTTACGTTGGATGAAAATAGACAAAAAGAATTGCAGAAACTTAAAAAGAAATACGGTAAAAGTGAATCCAAGATTATGTGTGTGGCGCTAGATTTATTGATTGCGCAGGAAAAAGCGGGATTTAACATACCAGCACTCAGAAAGTGACGTCACTTTTTATCCTCAACATTAAAAGTGCTATCACTTTTTCAAAACATTTAGATATATAAAGATAACATGCTGTGTGTCAAAATCATGTGGAATAGTTAGCTTCAATAAAAATTCATTTTCATTTAAGTAAACTAAGCGTTATAATAACTATTGTCTAAAAATAAATAAAGGGGGGAGATTATGAAATTATTTAGTTTTTTTAAAAAAGATGATGATAAAAAATATAATATAAATGAAATTAATTCAAATAAAAAATTATTTGTTCAAGTTATAAATGATGCCAACTATATACTAAAAAAATCAACGAATAACACTGAAGAAATTCATCCTATATTTACTTTTATAAAGCAGTTTACGGATTTAATTACTTATGAAGCAGCAATTAATTCATATATCAATGGCGACTATCATCCAGACCATACTATACCTATTATTTTCGAGGGTAGAATCTGTCCTAGAATCAATCCTGAAATAAAATATATTAAGATTGCTGAAGAAAAAAATTGGTCATTAGAAAATATGGATAATTATTTCATTTATAATAAAGATATTCCTATGGACTTATCAGTATTTCCTCTAATATTAAATCCATGGAATAGTAGTCGTATTTCTAATAATATATTACATTTAGCTACCGATAGTAACCCATTTGATAAAGACAAGTATTCATATAACATTAACAATTATTATTATTATCCTATAGGAGTTGGGCAATGTTTCGGTGGAAATCATTCACAATATTCTAGTAAATTAAAAGGCAAAGGGACTACTTCAATAAACATTATTACTGATGTATCAGAGGTGTATAATTTAGTTAGTTTTGATGGTTGTAAATTTTATTGTGGTAATTCTTCAAAAAGTAATAACGAAATAAAATTAGAAGTTTTTGATTGTAATGATAGACTAGAGTTTTATTCTGGCCTATTATTTGAAATAGGGCGTTTAATGTTAGATTATCCAGAAATATTTCCTGAAAAAATACAAGAAAGTGTATCTAGCTCATTTACTTAAAGATTGTATAGTTTGCGAATTGAAGCCTACTTTTTTACAAAGTGAACAAGAGGCAATGGATATTACTTGGGGAATGGATTAATATTGATTTTATTTTGATCTGTGATTATTATAGGAAGATTAATTAGATAAAAGTAATTATAAAAGACCAACAGGGTATGTTCTGTTGGTCTTTTTTCGTTAAAGGTGAATTATCTACAAAAAATTTAAAGAGTATTAAATTTTTTTATGTAAATAAATTTTATTATCTAACAAAATTTATAAAAAATTTTTCAGTTTTTAAATATTAAAAATTTGTTCATATGACTTATTACAAATCCAATTACTTTTTTATAATTAATAAATTAAAGTAAGCTTTTATAGCAATAAAAAGAAATATTACAAGAGTAATTAAATAAAAAATATATACTAAAATTGACATTTAGACAATAAAAAAAATTTTACTTCTAAAATAGCAAAACTAAAATTTCTTTATAATCACGATTAGTAGTAATTTGTTATATTTCATTTGCAGGAAAAATCTTGCGTTAATAAAAACAATAGAGAAGGAGAGTTTTATATGTTAAAGAAAACGCTTGGTTTATTTAGTACAACACTACTAGCGTCAACAACTTTATTGGGAGCAGGAGGAGTATTTGCAGGGGAAGTCGTTCCTAGTCCAGATAAAGCAGAAACTCCAATTACAGCGGAATTGACAATTGAAGATCCTGAAAAACCAACTCCTCCAACAGATCCTGATCAAGGTGGTGGAGACGACAGTACTGAAATTATAGGTTTATTTGGTATTGCATATGCTCCAAGTCAACTGAGTGCTAAAGAGATGTTAAATAATAATTCTGAAGAACAAAGAATTGCTTTAGCAAAAGATAATAAGACAAAATACAATGTAGGTGTACAAGATAAAACACGTAAGAATGATCAAAGCTGGTCTCTTAAAGCTCAACTATCTTGGACAGGAGAAGATAGTAAATATATGCAAGGAACTACAATCTCAGCAACTGGAGGTAATGTCAAAGAAAATGTGAATGGTAAACTACAAGACTTGACTAACAGTGAAGTAACTACTGCAGCCACTAATTTAAATATTGGTCAAGAGTCTCAAGTAGAAGTTATGAAATCAACAAAAGGCGCAACAATGAACGGCGTATATAATTATCAATTTTCAGATCCAGAATTAGTGATTCCAACTCCAGATAGTGTAGCTTCAGGAAGCTATACAGGAAATATTACTTGGAACTTGTCTAATGTAATGGAATAAGTCATTAAAATAATAAAAAGGAAAGATAAGACTCTTTCCTTTTTATTCCATACATAACAATATATTTAATTTAGGAAGGATGAGAATAATGAAAAAGCTAGTTATATATAGCTTATGTCTTATGAGTATTATATTTAGTGGTTATCAAGTGTATTCAGAAGAGAATTCAAACCAACTAGCTGGGGGATATACTATAGAAGGTATTCCAAACGATCATCAACTAGATAAAGAAGTCAGTTATTTTTATTTGAAAGAAAATCCTGGAGAACATGATCAAGTTAAAGTTAAATTAACGAATGATTCGGAAAAAGAAAAAACTTTACAGATTGAAATTACAAATGCAAATACTAATTCTAATGGCTTAATTGATTATACTGGACAATTAAAAGATCATGTTTCTCTAAAAAAACCTTTAAATTCCATAGCTAAAGCTACTCAAAAACAAGTCAAAGTTCCTGCAAAAAGTAGTGTGGAAACTGTTATTGATATTCAAATGCCGGAACAAAAACTATCGGGTGTAATAGCGGGAGGAATAGTTGTATCTGAAAAAAAAGAAGACAAAAATAAAAAATCGAAATTAACTTTGGAAAATGTATATACCTATACATTGGGATTAGTACTTACTAACGAGTCAAAAGTTGATCCTAAACATAGTGATTCGGTCGAGTTAGAAAACGTTGGGGCTGTTTCAGTTGATGGAAGGAAAATTGTTCAAGCAGATATTTTAAATAAAAATCCTTTTATATTTCCTAATGCAACTGTTAAAGGATCTATTTTAGAAAAGAAATCTCATGAGATACTAAAAACGCAAGAAAAGGAAAACGTAAATATTGCACCATATTCTATTTTTCCTTTTCAATTTGATTGGGAGAAAGAAAATTTAAAAGAGGGACAATATATTTTTGAAGGATTAGTAGAGTCAAACGGAAAATCTTGGAAGTTAGAAAAGGAATTTACAATCACTTCTGAGGAAGCCAAAAAAATTAATTCTGAATCAGTATTCAAAGTGAAAATTCCTGAATGGCTAAATTATGGTGCATGTGGGCTAAGTGTGATAAGTATTTTAGGAACTTTATATTTATTATTGAGAAGAAAAAGACAAATGGTGGTGTAAAGAATATGAAAAAGTTGTTAATTAGCTCTTTACTTTTTAGCTCATTATTTATTAACAATATTAGTGTTCCGGTATTTGCTGAAGAGATTTCTATGAGTACTGAAGTATCTGTGCAACTTATTAAACCAGTTTTATCTGGTCACCTTCCTGGTATAGACGATCAATCATTTGATAAACCTATAATTGAAATAAAAGATTCTGCAGATAATGAAGTATTACCAAAAACGAATGAACAATCAAGTGCTATATCTTTTTCTTTAGGCTGGTTATTGATAGTATGCAGCTGGTTATTATGGAAATTTAGTAATAGAAGGGAAGAAAAATAATTTATGTACACACCTGCAATTTGTCTGTTAATAGCTGGGATTGTATTACTTATTATAAATGTTGTTTTATTGTTTCGTGACTATAAAGAGACAATAGCTTATCCTATGAGGCGTAGAAAATTATATATTAATGGATCAATTATTTTAGCAATTGTCGGTATGATTACTTTTGGGATTATATATATTTTTTGTATAAGTCAACAATTAACATAATATCTTTTTTTTCATGTCTATTTATATGAAATTAAGAAAGAAGGAATTATAATAATGAGGTTAAAAAAAAATATTTCTCTTTTCTTTATACTTTTACTAACCACTAATTTATTTCCTTTTCAATTAGTAAAAGCTGATGAACTAAATAATGATATTCAAATGGATAATAGTTTGATTGAGTGTTTCAATAACTTTAATGAAAATAAAATTCCAAATACTAAAGAAGATTTGATGACTAATACGGATATTACAAAAAAAAATAGTATATCATCAAGTAAAGAAGTAAATTCTTCTTTAGAAAAAGCTGAGGAGCCAAATAAAGAAGCAGATTCTTCTTTAGAAAAAGCTGAGGAGCCAAATAAAGAAGCAGATTCTTCTTTAGAAAAAGTTGAGGAGCCAAATAAAGAAGCAGATTCTTCTTTAGAAGATATCAATACATCTAATTTTGATTTTTCTGCCAATAATGAATTTCGAGCTATAGAGGGAAATATTTCTGGAATTCACTTTCAGGTAAGAAGTAATAATGTATATATATTAGGGTGGTACAAAGATCCTCAAAAAAACTTGATTATTGATCAAAACTTTATTAATCAAATTCGTGACAAAGGAGCCACAGTAAAACAAGTAATATTACAAAATAAATTTTTTTTAATGGCGAAAGATGTAGAAATTGTAAGAGTAGATACTAATATTGATGTTCCTGTAAAAGTAACTGGTAGTCTCTATTGGGTAAAACTTTATCAGAATAGAACTAATCTTAGAGAATTTAATTTAGGCAATGCTGAGATAACGAAAATTGATGATCTTTCATATATGTTTAGTGGTTGTACAAATTTGGAAAAAGTCGTCATGAAAAATATGAAAAGTTACTTTTTTGACTCAATGTTTTTAAACTGTTTAAAGTTAACAGAAGTTGATCTTGGAGTACTTACTGAAGGTCTAGAGATGCCAAATATGTTCAGTGGATGTAGAAGTCTTAAAACAGTTAATTCATTAAATAATTGGAAGACTGACTACATTACTAAAGTACAGGGTATGTTTAATAATTGTATGAGCCTAACTGAATTAGATTTAAGTAATTGGAATTTAAAAAATGTGACAAATATGAATCAAATGTTTAGTGGAACTAATAATTTAAAATTAGTTAGGTTTGAGAGATTTAATCCTGAGAAAAAATTTAAGTATGAGAAGCTTTTCTATGGAAACAAAAGAAATATGATTGTTGTAGCAGATAATAGTTATTTACAAAACTATAATTTTTCTGCTGATAACGTATTTCCAATTGATATACAAATAGATCCTAATGGAGGAGTTCTAAATAATAGTACTTCAAGGATACATTATTTTGATAAAGTAGTTCTTTCCTTTCTTAAACAACAAAAATTAGAAATGTCATATTTTAATGATTATTTAAAATCATTGGGTGATCCAGTAAAAGATGCAAGTATTTTTGTTAAATGGCAACCTTCAAAAAATATTGATGGTATTTCATCAGTAATATATTTAGATGGAGTAGTTTTTACTGCTGAATATGATAATTATGATTGGCGATTTGAATACGACAAATCTGACAATACTTATAAATTAACCGCTTATCTAGGTACAAAGACTGATATTATTGTGCCTAATGAAATTAATGGAAAACCTACAAAAATAGATTTAACACAAGCATTTCCTTTGGTAAATTTTGAAGGAAGTTACAAATGGAGGAAAGTAACATCCGTTAAAATTTCAAATCAAAATGGGAAAAAAGTTAAAGCTATAGGAAATGGAGTATGGTTTAAAGATTGGAGGAATATGAAATCCTTTGACGGATCAGGATTAGATGTGTCAGATGTTAAAGATATGGGTCAAGCATTTAATGAATGTCACTCATTAGAGTATATTAATTTGTCCGGTTGGAATACCTCAAATGTAGAAAATATGAGTCAAATGTTTAGAGAGTGTTGGTCATTATCAGAAATAAATGTTTCAAGTTTTAATACAAATAAAGTCCGTGATATGAGTCAAATGTTTTATAACTGTTCCGGAGTAGACACAATAAATGTTACTAACTTTAATACAGAAAATGTAACAAGTATGAATGAAATGTTTAAGGAATGCTTTACTTTAAAGTATTTAGATTTAAGTAGCTTTAAATTTTCAAAAAATCCTACTATGAATGAGATGTTTAAGTCAAGTAATAAACCATTACCACTATTAATTTATTCTGATGATCAACGATTACAAGATACAAATTATGATTATAAAGCTGATAATCGAGTATCTGCTTCATTTCCTAAATTAGATGCAAATGGAGGTAATATTGAGAATCAATCTACAGTATCTTATATTACAACAGTTTGTATTGTCTCTAGCACTGTAAAGTTATCTACATTTAATGAGTGGAAAGAAAAATATACGCCGACAAGAGAGAACTATGTATTTGCAAGATGGATACCATCTAGAGATATTCAAGAAGCTACCACTATTTTTGATTTATTGGATGTAACATATTTAGCAGAGTGGGGACCAGAAAATATTATTCCTTATCCAGACAATGTAAAACCTGACGTATCTAGTGCATTTGGATTTGCCTATTATCCAAAACAATTTAGTATAGGGACTACAAAATTGAATCATTCAGGTCCACAAACTATATCATTTGAAAAAAGTAGTTCGTTTAGTGTAGGTATTAGAGACATAAGAGATATTAGTTCTAAGTGGAATGTAGATGCACAATTATTATGGACAGGTGATAAAAAAATAGATGGTGGAGAAATATTAACTACTAATAATGGATCAGTTAATAAAAATATAAATAATGGGAAAGCCCCGTTTGATCCATCAAAAGACCTAATTCCTTGCGATACAACAGAAGTAAGTTCTAAAGCAAATGTTGTAATAAAGAGCAATATACCAACAAGGATTATGACTGCTAAAGCAACTACACATAATGGAGTATACGATTATAATTTAGGAGATAAAGTATCTCTTAGAATACCTGAAACAAAATATATTGGAGAAGGTTCTTATTCAGGATATGTTCAATGGATACTTTCAAATACGATTGACTAAATAATTATTTGAACTAATGTGATACAAAATATAACTAGCAGATTTATTTGAACTAATAAACTTGATAATCTAGGAGATTCTGCTAAAAATCTTTTAAGCAGAATCTCTATTTTTATTATTTAAAATGAGGGAGTAAAAAATGGGAGAATTATTATGGAAAGTTAATCCTAAAGAAGTAGTAAAGAACAATCATATATTCGATGAACTACCGAAACAATCAAAGAAAGAAATTTTAGTTTTAGTTGAAGAGTATTTCAATGTATCAAAAAGTATAAAAAAAAAATTTCTAATATTAATAAAGAAAATTTTGAGGAAACTTTAGAATTTATTTTTGATAGAGAAGCTTATTTAGCAGAAATTTATTTCTATCTTTCAGAAGATATTTTTAAAGACTTATGTATAGTGAATGTGTTATCAACAATAAAAAATGACTATTTGTTAAGTTACAAATTAAGAATAGATAATGGCGAACTTAAAACAAATAATGACATCCATTTTTTATGTCAAAAATGGATTATAGATAAAGAAAAAATATGTTTTTAAATCTTTTGTTTAATATATGAGGGATTAAAGTGAAGATTGGTGAATTTGTATATGGAACTTCTGTATCAGG
The DNA here is from genome assembly GCA_018249695.1 of Heliconius erato demophoon. Lineage (NCBI taxonomy): Eukaryota > Metazoa > Arthropoda > Insecta > Lepidoptera > Nymphalidae > Heliconius > Heliconius erato. Next base: position 1,522 of record DWQW01006600.1, on the reverse strand, counting down.
TAAAAAGATTGCTGGAAAAATTGAAAAAGTATTAATTAATACTGTTGTGGTTCGTTCAGGTGTACATGCTGAATTGATAAGTATTCAGTCTTTAATGGGAAATAATTCATCTAAGGAAAAAAACTTAGAGGATGGATTAAATGATCGAACAATATATGGAAAAAGATATTTTAAGACAAGTGAAAGTAGTTGAATATTTATTTGAATTAAAAAAAATTAGAATAACTGATTTAGCTAAATTATTATCTGTTAGCAGAATAACAATTAAAAGAGATATTACGAACATTTTAAATTTAGAATCTCGTATTAAAGTTGTATTTGAGAATGCTTCGATCATAGAGGTTTCTTTTTGGAAAGAAGCTACAAGATATCAATTAATAAAAAAAATATACAATCAATCAAAATTTTTAAGAGTTTGTTCCTTGTATTTACTAGGTCAAACTAATTATATAAAAATTGTAGAAAAAGAATATATTTCAGTTGCACAGGCATTTAACTTAAAGAAGAAAGTAGAAAATTTCTTTATTGAAAATAAAATTATGACAAAACATAAAGAATTTATAGAAGATGAATTTCAATATAGGAAAATTCTTTTAAGTATTTTAATGAGAACAGATATGTTATATGATCAAGTTGATCACGCTGTTTTTAAACAAGCTCAATCATTAGCTAAGAATATTACCACTACATTTCATAATAAATTACATGAACGAGAGTTTTTTTTCTTCCAATTAGTAATTTATTTATCTTTTAAAAGGCAAAAATATAATATGGTTATTCCAGAAATAGAAATGAAAACTTTAAAAGAAGCTCCTCTTTTTTATGAATTAAAAAAGATACTTGATCCATATAATTTAGGTACTAATGAAGTAGGGTATATTGTATTTATGTATAGACTGTTAGATCAAAATCTAAGTAATTATCATTATATATTAATGGAATATCAAGATCTAAGAAAAAATAGAATTGAAAAAACATCCGAATTAACAGAACTTATTTATATCTTTGAGAATAAATTTAAAAAGACGCTATTGCATAATATTATGTTTGAAAAATCTATTATCCGATTAGTTAAATCTATTTTTTTTGATAGACATCTATATTTAGTCGAAAATCATCATTTTTTAAATGAAAAACAGAGAGAATTGGCTAAAGAAGTAGAATCTATTTTGAAAGATTGGGCTTCTAGGCATCAACTAATATTAAAATTTCCAGTACAAGCAATTGACAAATTTTGTTTACAAGTTTCAGGAATGTTAATTAATGATTATCCAAAGAAATGGACTATTTTTATTGTTGCAGAAGATGAATTTTCCCATATAGCTTATCGAGAATGGATTTATCATAGAATTAATGAGGAAATTATTATAATTGATAATATCGTGGGTTAGTTAAATATCGATCGAATTCTTTTACCTGTTGGGCAGTGTCTTTCTTATTAAAAAGCAATATCCAAAAGAACAATGTATGAGCAAAACGCAGAAAATATAGTGATTTATCACAAATAGCTTCTATTCACTCT
>DWQW01006599.1:0-16055 GCA_018249695.1 Heliconius erato demophoon | reverse complement strand
CGACACCAGAGCGAAGAAATGGAAATATAAATTTAAGTAAATATTTCATCTCCTCGAGTGGGGATCGAACCCACAACCAGTCGGTTTTGCAGTCACACCTCGTGCCGCTGCGCCACGGCCGGCCTCACAATAATCTAATTTAAAATAAAATATGAAGCCGAAGTAACATAAACATTATTTAACAAAATATTAAAGAAATTCATGGATAATGCATATAGGATATGCTTAATGGTAACAGAGTTTCTTAACATCAGGTTCCCAGGTTGACTCTGCTTACCCGGGATACAGATGAAGCTAAAAATATATATTTTTTTTTAACAAAAAACAAACCGACTTCAAACAACGAACTAAAAAGTAAAAAATAACTTTATATAACGCTATGTGAAAATGACATTGATAAAAAATATCTTTCTGTTGAATGTTAATGAAAAAGTCGTTTTTAGGGCCTACTGGCCCTTTTGTTCGTTTCCTCCCTCCCAAAAATTGTATAGACACCACTGAAGAAATGTAGGACATTGCCGTTGAACAATAATCCGCGAATGACAATGTCCTGTTTTTCTCCGTAATATATACAGGAGGCGCGGGTTCAAATCCCGCTACGTTCAAATTTTTATACGTTTTCTAAATAAGTATTAATATATTTATCAGTATCTTACAAAAAATTGTATAATAATTGAAGTAGATCCCACCACGGTCCACGTCCACGGTCGTGGAGCAGGAGCAGAAAAGTGTGACTGTAAACGCAATAGGCTGGGGTTTGATTCCTATTCGAGGAAATGAAATATTTCATATTTTTTACATTTCTTTACTTTGGTGTCGAGGCAAATTGTGGCGTTGAGTTCCGCCCCTTAACACGCAATTTCTCCAGAATTCGGAGACTTAGGAGCAGTGGAGTGTTATATAGTACTACGCTGCTACATGCGAAAAGAAACTGGGTATCTTTAATATATATGTTTCAAATTATGTATGTACATACATTTAAAGTGAATTAAAAAATATGTCACTAGATTTCTTGCTGACAATAAATAAACGAGTACGTTCTTAATAAATGTCAAATTATTTTGAGATACATACCAGCTGACTACAAAACCAGCTTAACCGGCTTATCTGGACTATGACAGCTTAGCAAATTGTTCAAATTTAAAAATAAAATAAATAAATCAGCTTCACGCTGTATCCCGCACACAGCAGGGTAGGCATACGGAACCTAAGTTATGTTAAGACACTTCGTTCTCCACTTTCTGCCGAATTCTGGAGGCATTGCGTGTTGAGTGGCAGAACTCAACGCCGCGCTTAACCTCGACACCAGAGCGAAGAAATGGAAATATAAATTAAAGTAAATATTTCATCTCCTCGAGTGGGGTTCGAACCCACAACCAGTCGGTTTTGCAGTCACACCTCGTGCCGCTGCGCCACGACTGGCCTCAAATTAAAATTTTCCAATTTAAAGACTATGGTAGCTTATAAGTTGTTGGAATAAATTTTTTGTCCAACTTTATATGAAACTGCTTCCGGTAATTAACAATTATATTGTTCAACTTTTTAATTAAATGTGATAATTTATTTTTAAACTTGACACATTTAAAACTACGCATATCCTGCATTGAGAGAGCCTTATGATAAATTAATCAGGGTTAAACTTTCCGTTTTGTTTTAAGCTTCACGCTGTATCCCGCACATAGGTAGAGGGAAACTGCTAACGTAATGTCAAGACACTACGTTCTCATTTATGAACTTCCGTTCCCCACATTCCGTATAGAGAAATATAATAGAGATTTAAATTTAAAATATATACTACTGAACTTTTACCTCGACCTTAAAAATAGTTTTTTTTTATAATTTGGACTGCGAAAGTACATAATTTAAAAAACTTCGTTTTCCATTCCATCTTCATTCTAATGTACCTTACATGTATTTATTATAGAAGACCAAGGTACGTGCGTGGTTTTTGTTTATTATCATCGTAAAAACGCATATTTTATTCTAGTAAGACTTGAACACAACACCTTATGACCGTTGCCAGTTGCCTTTAGTTAGAGACAGACATGTCAAGCCAAGAAACTGACTTTTTGTATCAGCTTCACGGTGTATTCCGCACACAACGGGGTAGACAAAGGAAACCTAGTGATAAGATACTCCGTTCTCCACTTTCCGCCGATTTCATGGCCGCCACGACTGGCCCTTTTGTAGGTTCTGAATATATCAAATTAAATTAATTCGCTAATGGCCTTGTACCTTAGCCTTCTATAATAAATACATGAAAGACATATGAAAATAGTAAATGAAGTTATTTTTAAATTATGCACTTTGGCAGTTCAAATTAAAAACAACCTTTTCTTAATTTCAAGGTTAAGTGAAAGTTAAGAAGTGTATAAATATAGTCATGGCGCCGGGGCACAAACTTGTCATCAAACACGACAAGTTGTGGGTTCGATTTCCACTCGAGAATTTTTATTTCTTCGCTTGTGTTGTCGAGGCTAAGCGCAACTATGAGCGACGCTACGAATTCAGCGGACAGCGAGGAATGGAGTGTCTTAACACTGGGCTCCTTTCCCTTTCCCGCTACATGCGGGATAGCTGCAACGTAAAGTTAAAAAAAAAAATAGAATAAAACTCTATTAATATAAAAAATGAAATAGGTATATAAAACTATTTTCTCATTAGTCCACTAACACGTTAAAAGTGTAATTAGCTTAGACATTATCTTGATGACACATAATTGTTTGTTATAAAGATATTGAGAATTATCTTTCAGACAACAGATAATAGGTTCGATATTCAAAGTAAGTATTTTTTGTAGCTTCACGCTGTATCCCGAACATAACCGGGGCAGCCTGAGGGAACCTGGGAACCTATTTTTAAGACACTCCATTCCCATTAAAACACTGCCGTTCTTCACTTTCATCTAAATTCTAGAGACATTGCTTGTTGGGTGGTGGAGTTCAACTCCGCAAATAATAATCGTAGTACCGCCGTAAATAATCTTAATAATTTTGCAGGGCTTCTACCAGAGGCGCTGAGAACAAAATGCATACGCTGTACTGAGCGCCAAAAGAAAACGGCCGTCAAAATTATAAAGAGATTAAAGAATGAATATCCAGAAGAGTGGGCCAAACTGTCATCTAAATGGGACCCTACGGGTGACTTCACGAGATATTTCGAGGTGTTCCTTGCTAACGAACAGTTTAACACCATACCAGCTAATGGTAAGTACAATATAATATATATATTTGCATCCTTATTTTTTAGCTTCACGCTGTATCCCGCATGGAGCAGGGTAGACAAAAGGAGCCTAGTGTTAAGATAATCTGCTTCCCACTTTTCAAATTCTGGAGGTATTGCGTGTTAAGTGGCGGAACTTAACGCCGCGTTTTTTGGTTTGTTTACATCCTTAGTTCGAGATAAATGTGACTTTTATGTTTAGAAGTTTTAAGCATACATGTACATTGATTTTTTTTTCTTTACTTTTTTCTTAGGCCAGTCGTGGCGCAATGGCGCAAAGTGTGACTATAAAACCGACTGGTTGTGGGTTAGATCCCCACTCGAGGAGATGAAATATTTACTTAAATTTATATTTCCATTTCTTCGCTCTGGTGTCGAGAACAAGCGCGGCGTTGAGTTCTGCCACTCAAGACGCAATGCCTCCACAATTCGGCAGAAAGTGGGGAACGGAGTGTTAACACTAGGTTCCCTCTGCCTACCCTGCAGTGTACGGGATACAGCGTGAAGCTGATTTATGTTTTTACTTTTTTCTTCTTTAGCTTCATGCTGTATCTCGCACATAGCGGGCTTTGCAAACGGAACCTCAAAACCTGGGAACCTAGTGTTGAGACACTCTGTTCCTAAGAATTTACTGGCGTTCTAAATTATCAGTTAATCTATACAGTATAGTTCTTTTGCATATCTTGCCAAGTGGGCGTGTCTATCGTATTATAAACGTCATCTTGCTTATTGCGTAATGATTGACTATTATTCGTTTATGAGCACTTATACTCGTACATATGATTAGGTAGACCTATAGTTATTTTATGTCACCAAATTATTGGTCACATATGTTTAATGTTTTAACTTTTGGTTTGAGAGTCCTCAAACCAAAAGCAAACGGGACAGGTTGTGGGTTCGATTCCCACTTGAGGAAATTTAATATTCTTATTTCCCTCGGTCTGGTAACTAAGTAAAGCACGGCGTTGGGTTCCGCCGCTCAACACGCAATGTCTCCAAATTTGAGCGATTAGTGGGGGACGGAGGTGTCTTAATGGAAACATAACGTTTTAACACTAGGTACCTTTTGTGGGTTCAGTGTGAGGCTAAAAAAAATGTAAACATCATGATGGTTTACGGATGCGGAAAGTAAGGGATACGGATTCTATTAAATTCTAATAAAAACTTTAACAATATGTTGTGGATTTGATAAACGCGACGTACGACGTGCGTTTTGGGTTCGATCCCCAAATATTTATTTAAATTTATATTTCCATTTCTTCGCTTTGGTGTCGAGGCCAAGCGCGGCGTTAAGTACCGCCACTAACACGCAATGCCTCCAGAATTTTGCGGAAAGTGAGAAACGGAGTGTCTTAACACGAGGTCCCCTCTGTCTACCCTAGTGTAGGATGCGGGATACAGCGTGAAACTGATTTAGTTTATTTTTAACAAATTTAAAACATATATGTGAAGTGAAAGCCAAGTTAAATGTTAAGTAAGAAATCGTTTTCGACCTCACCGACTAAAGAATAAGAGTTTTATATGGGTACCGAGTTCTGTGCTCACTTGGGATAATATTCTAGCTCTAAATTTCACTCGTCAATTATTTACGAACAAACTGTATTATACTTATTAAGAAAACGTATGTATAAAAAAAATAAACGTAGCGGGACTTCAACCCGCTCACGTTCTCATCGAGCTACATCGATTTTTTTTCTTCCTTCGTGTATAAAAAATTTTCCTTTAAAAATATTAAAAATTATTTAAAAAATAGTATTCCCTCTTACCAAAATGATAATTCTGAGTAATTATCTTTGAGTAGCGAAAATTTGTAAAAATCTCCCTACAGAGATGCTAGCATAGTCAAACTCAGCATAGTCCATAGTATCAGTAATTTATAAAATGTAGGATACTTTATAAGCAATAAAACAAAAAAATATAAATATTAAATGAATTTAACCAAAAAAAATACGAAGTCTATATGAATGGGCTTAGTTTATATATTTTTTTATTATAATGTATATAAAACTGACGTAAAGTGATGAAATATAATACAAACATAATTATTATCACGTTTATAATTACGTTATTGCAAAAAGGTACAATTTATTTTTTTTTTACGTTTCCGGAGGCTTCGCGATTTAAGATGGGTTGCAAAATTTGTATAGGTATCGTATTCGGAAAAAAAATAGAAATTCCTCAGCTTTGTGAAGGCAATATTTAAAGATTATGTAACATTATATTGGGAAATTAAACTTATAGCAAGTATTTGAAAATTCAAAAAACAACTATAAGTTTTAGAGGGCGCTGTGAATTTGATTCTCACTCGGGGATTCTCTATTATTATTCATTCATTAATATTTTTTCGCTCTGGCACGAAGGCAAAGTGTGGCACGAAGGACAATTTGGCGAAAAATGGGTAACGGAGTACCTTGACACTAGGTTCCCTTTGCCTACTCTGCAATATGCGGGATGCAGGGTGAAGCTGAAAAAAATAACAATTCAAATACGTATATGGCATATCGGCAATCTTCACATCTGTTTTTTTGAAAATTTAACAAAAATTTTATGTTATAAATTGTAATTAGCATTTAATTTATTATGATTTAAAAGCAAGGTTAATATAACTTGTCAGACCACTTTTTTTATATACAACTTGGCTGACTTTTTTTGTATACAGCGTGTCACAAAAACACAACAACCTTAAATCCTTGTCGGTAATCTTTGAAGATCTCAGAATTATTTGTAACGAGGCCAAATAGCAAAACTGTCAACCCTGAAAAATTCTATATTAATTGAACTAAAAATGTATTTTTATATATACGTAATGAAAAGTATGGTATCATTTTTAAATTTTTAACTTTATTATTAGTTATTTCTTTTTGTTAATCATAATAAATACATTGATAAATATTAAATGTAACAAAATTATCTATATTCGTATAATAAAATCGTAACAGAGACTACATGCCTTTTCATACAAGAATGTCATTTAATAAAGGAATAGAACCAAAAACAAAGATTGCAGTATTGTATTTTTATAATATGTTTATATAAATGAAAAAAGTTATCGCATATAAAAAAATGTTCAAGAAAATAACTATAAATATATATATTTATTCAATTTTACTTTTCATTAATGTATAGATATCGTTTTTATAATTATTTTAATTATTATTATTAGACAAATGAAAGTAATGCAGATTACTAAATTAATAATTATGTAGTTTAAGCAGCAGAAGACGCGCAAGGGTCGCTAGTTAACTTATAAAATTGAGTATAAATTAAATAACTTTGTATTTCTCATACAAACTGTAAAAATAACTGCTCAAACTTCTCTGCCTGTAATGATGTACGTATGTTGAATTGCTGAAAAGCGAAAAATGAATGAATACGCTAATAAATAACTATGCAATGTTATAGAATTTGCAAAAAAGAAGAAAAATGTAAAAAAATATATATTATCTAAGCCAAAAAAGTCGTTCCCCCGGGAAGGGAAAGCAACTATCGCGATTAAAAAAAAGTGTAAAGGTTTTCTTTTCTTTACTGGAAGAATTCGCTGATAAAACCGCCTTTTGTGCGTCAATTGTGTGTTTTTTCTTTTTATTTAAATAATTGTGTACAATAAACTGAAAATAAATAAATAAATGTAAAACTATGTGGAGTCATAAAAATCCAATAAGATATTTTTTGTTTATTTCCCCAAGCAAAATATTACTGAGAACTATACAACAATAACAATATTGATATAATATTTCCATTTATAATTTAAAGGCAATTATACTGGCAACACTTAAAAAAACTTTTGTTTTTGCAAAAACATAAGCAATTTTTTGTTTTGGTTCTTTAATATTACATTAGCTGCAAAAATTTTAAGCCAATAAATAAAATATTCTTTTTATTTTAACATTAATATTAATATTTTCTCATTATTGTATATTTTTATTAGTTAGTGTTGATTCCTGTTTCACATGACATACTGACAAAAGGAAAAAGAAGGCATTAACCTTCGTTGCAAGTTTTACATGAGATTTATAAGTAATATAATAAATTATATGCAAAATGCGTATTTGATTACAATTAAGTTTAAAAAATTAGATTTTAAATTATGTTTAAATCAAAATGTTAATATTGAATATAAATCCGCATATACATAAATTTATGATTAAAAAATATATACATCATTTTCATTTTGTCAGCTTCACGCTATCGTATCCTGCATGTAGCAGGGTAGGCAGAGGGAACCTACTATTAAGAAACTCCGCTTTCTACTTACTACCGAATTCGGGAGGCATTGAGTGTTGAGTGGCGGAACTCAACGCCGCGCTTTTGTCTCGAAACACATATTTTTAAATGAATTTATAATAAATATATATTTTAATAATATATAAATTTAAGAGGTGGTTTCGTTGTAGCGTTGTAGAAACATGATATTTTTACACAAACAACGATAAAAAGAAAATTATTTTAATACGATATTTACCATAATTTTTCTTTTAAGTTTTTACTCCATTCACACTGTAATTCGATCAGTTTTTTAATGATATTTTTGTTTCGATTTAGATTGATATTTTTGATTAGATTATTGGTACGATCTAATGGATCGTACCAATAATCTAATAAATGATCGTTGAGGCCCGTTGTGGCAAAGGGACGCAAGCGTGTGTACTCGCGTCAGATTGTGAGTTCGATTCCCACTCGAAGAAATAAAATATTTAATATCGTCATTCTCTATCTTATTTCTTCTTCTGCGATCTGGTGCCGAAGCAAAGCACGACGTTGAGTCATGTCACTCACCGAACTGGGCAGCGGAGTGTCTTAACACTTGGCTGCCTCTGCCTACTTTGATGCATGCGGAATACAGCGTGAAGCTGAAAAAAAAGAATAATCTAATTAAATTCTTCTTACATTGCGTGTAAATATAAAAAAAAAGTTATTTAATTTATGGTTTTGACAAAAAAATTGTATAAGACACAAATTTATTCGTCTGTTTTATTTGTACTTAGCTTAAAATGATCTACTTTATGTGTTACATGTTATTGTAAAATGTATTTACAACTTTTTGGCCTCACTAAATTAATTCCGCAGTGATAATTTATAGAAGTACTAGTTTGGTTTGTTAGAACAGGAGGCAAAAAATATAAATAAAAGTCTAAATTAAATCGCACACACACAGCAGGATGACCTAGTGTTAAAATACTCCGTTCCCCTCTTTCAGCCCAATTTTTCTAGGCATTCCGCGGTGATTGGTTGAACTCAACGCCGGAACTTTGCCTTGATTCCAGTGGAGCTCGAACCCACAACTGTCGCGTTACAGTTACACCCTTGTGTATTTACCTATTTATTAAGAGTAGCCGGCGTTATAGAAATAAATTTCAATATGTGTGAGAAATATAAATTTAGATAGTGTACGAGTATATGTTCTCGTGTACGCATACCGTTAAAAACATTTTCAATCGCTAAGTCAATCGTTAAGTCCAAAAGCTATCGGATCTCATGTTCAGCCAAGTTTCTAACTCTACCACTACTAGCTTCACGCTGTCTCCTAGTGGGGTAGCCAGAGAGAACGGAGTGCCAACTACTACGGTCTCTACATACCTCTTTCGCCTCGTCCACTGTCATCAACCTCTTCATATATGCTCTCCGGGGAGTCCTCATGTTTTCTCTACGCTCTACGCGCTCTAACTCTATGCACAAGCCCTAACTCCACAAGATCTACACCTAATTCTAAATTTGTAATTTCTGAATTCTATACTGTCAGAAATATATACATATGTATGTATGGACGTATGTTGCAGGTAACGAAGTATCCAAATCACCGGAACCAACACTTACCCTGCGGCCGGTGCCGACTTCACCACCAAGTTCCGAGACCCCAGTCGCCGCTGCTACACCACCACCACCACCGTTACTTCTGAACAGGTATGAGTCAATTCTGAATACAGTAGATGTTAATTAAATATTTTTTAATTACTTTACAATTAATATCTACTTTATTAATTGTAAAGTAATTAAAAATATTTTTTTACTTTTTTTTTTGATTGGATGAAAACCATAATTAAAAAAATAATTGACATATCCAGTTTCACATTTTTCTTCTTCGAATTAATAAAATATATGCTATTTAGCATTTTTTGTTCAACAATATCATACCATTATTTGCTCTTTAAATATGTTACCTAAAATACATATACAAATATTCTATTCTAAAGATCTGAATTTTAAATAATTTATTTATTAAATTAAATGAACCAAAATTCTGTCATTTTTAAGTATTTTCTATGACTGTATAACCTTTTTACAAAAAGATATGATTTGCTAAGTTAGGAAGTATGCTATTATAGTGAATTAAAATAATATTGAAAATAAAAATAAATATTTTTATCCCTTCTCTTCGATCTGGTTTACAGTAGCTTTTTGCCACAAAACGTTTAATACTTTAAAAATTGCCAAAAAAGAATAGGTAAACGCTTTTGACATTTTTTTGCTCACATAATGTGGAGAATACGTAAACATAAAAATAACTACAGTTACTTAATAAAACTATACACTTGATAACAGAATATCTTATTGCAGTAGAAAGTCCTTTTGCGTAATATTTATGTAAATAGTAACCTCGCATTCGAAAGCGTACCTCTATATAACTATCATAAAATATTTTCTATATTCTAGATTCCACTCTCGTTCAGATAAATATTAATTTATATACCGCTAAAATATACTTAAATATGTTTATGTTAAATTTTTACAGAAAAACATACTTTTTACTAGTATAATAAACGACTTTCTTTTTACATTGCAAAATTATAAATTTCTAATACAACATTCCACTTAATTTCTAATACTTTTGTTAAACTGGGATTGTTTATTTATCTATGGCATATGTGATATGTCACAAATTCTTTTGAAATTTTCTGAAAATATTATCATAATATTACTCTATTCTCCACTTTATGTAAAGCGCGGCGTTGAGTTCAGCCACTCAACACGCAATGCCTCCACAATTCGGCAGAAAATGGGGAACGGAGTGTCTTAACACTAGGTCCCCTCTGCCTAACCTGCTGTTTGCGGGATATAGCGTGAAGCTGATTTTATGTAGGTACATTAAAATTATATAGGTAAATAAAGTACCGTAACTTTCTTGATTATTAATTATTATTGACATTGTTTTTGTAATAACATCGTTAAACTGTAAGGTTTTAAATGTTATCACTAATTTACAAACGATTAGAAATCACCGTTGACTATACCTGAACAGAAAGTTGAAATGCGTCTTTCTCTTTAACAAAGTATGTAGAGGTGCCCTATTAATACCGCTCTCCACTCTCCGTCAAATTTTTGAAACAATGTGAGTAAAATGACGGATCTCAACTCAGCCCGCCGGAACAGGGAAACGAAAAAGATTAAATTAAAAAAAAACAGCTTCACGCTGTATCCCGCACACTGCAGGGTAGGCAGAGGAAATCCAGTGTTAAGACACTCCGTTCCCCACTTTCAACTCAACGCCGCGCTTGTCCTCGACACCAGAGCGGCGAAATGGAAATATAAATTTAAGTAAATATTTCATCTCCTCGAGTGGGGATCGAACCCACAACCAGTCGGTTTTACAGTCACACTTTGTGCCCCTGCGCCACGATTGGCTTCAAAAAGAAAAAAAGATTTAATGATAGTTAAAAAAATAATAAACTTTAACTGTATTATATTTCACGCGGAATCGATTTCTAGCCATATTGCGTAACGTGACCATATTTTTTTATCTTGCCCTTGCCTGTTTTTGCATGAGATTTCTTATACATCTTTTATGAGCAAATTATAATTGTAACCGTTTCTTATTTATCTCAATCAAATTATTAAATTATGTACTATAATTATTATTTAATTAGAATGATTACTTAGTAACGCAAACTTTAACACATTTTTTTTCTTTACAAAACTAGTTGAAGAGATGTGTGCTGGTTATGATACCAGCAAAAAAAAATATAAATATTAAATTATATAAAATATAAAAAATAGCTATTAGAAAAAATCTATTATTTCCTCAATGCCAATAAAGTATAACTCTCGTTCATGCGTTACCCAAATAATGATATTTTTTAACATTTTTGACGTCAACACGTATTTAAAAATGTTAAAAATAGTTAGAAACTATTAAAGAAAATATTTTTGCTACTAGCTAGCAGAAGTAGTTTCAATTCTACATTTTTAGCTTTCTTTATGCCCAATGTATTTTTATAATAGACTAGAGGGCGCGCGCGGCTTCGCCGGCTTATTAGGAGTGAATTCTAAAAAAACCACGAAATATGTGTTCAATAAAATATTTTTAACAGTCTGAATTTCAATTTTTATAAAAATCGGTGACAATTTAAAGATTTTTCCATATAAACTTCCAACCCTTTATTTGAACCCTTAGGGGGTGAATTTTTAAAAATCATGAAACACGTATTCAATGAAATATTTTTAAGAGTCTGAATTTCAAATTTTATAAAAATCGGTGCAGATTAAAAATTTTTTCCATACAAACTTTCAACCCCTATTTCATCCCTTTAGGGTTAAAATTTTTCAAATTCCCTTCTTAGTGGATGTCCAGAATATGAAAATAAACATATGCCCAAGTTTCACGTTTCTACCATCAGCGGTTACGGCTCTGCGTGCGTCTTACCTCAGTCAGTCAGCATAAGTCCTTTTTTTTATAATAGACTAGAGGGCGCGCGCGGCTTCGCCCGCTTATTAGGAGTGAATTCTAAAAAAACCACGAAACACGTGTTCAATAAAATATTTTTAACAGTCTGAATTTAAATTTTTATAAAAATCGGTACAGATTATTTTTTTTCCCATACAAACTTTCAACCCCTATTTCATCCCTTTAGGGTTAAAATTTTTCAAATTCCCTTCTTAGTTGATGTCCAGAATATGAAAATAAACATCTGCCCAAATTTCACGTTTCTACCATCAGCGGTTACGGCTCTGCGTGCGTCTTACCTCAGTCAGTCAGCACAAGTCCTTTTATATATATAGATATCAATTATAAGAACAAAAATTTTAGTCATATATGCTTATATCTACTGCAAAACTGAACTTATAAACACATACAGATAGGCAATAACAACGATATTAAAACATCATCAGCAAAAAATATGTATACAATAATTAATAAATAAATTATACATAACTGAAAATTTTGTTCGTTGAAAGATTTTTTTTTAGAGACCAGTTTAAAAATTCAAGGAGTTTCTATATAGGCGTCAAAATCTTTTTTCTCTTACAAAATTTGCAAATTCATTTTAAAGTTAGCATCCCATTGAATTCTGGATGAAAAAACATAAGATTTCTTCTCAGAACAGACAAATCAAAATCATCTAATGTCGATTTGAGGCAAACTCGTTGCCTTTTCGAAGGCGATTTAAAATAATGTCATTTATCTGTTGTTACATATATATTTTGCTGATGCAATGTTTTGCTGTGACGTTTACTGAATAGTAAATGACAAGCTGCGTGTTATTATATTTACAGTTATTTGTATGTATTTGTAAGTTCAGTTTAAGACAGACGGTCTATATACACTGTTTTTGTCAGCACCACTTTCAATGGAAACCACAGTTTTAACTACTCTACAAAAGTGTAATACAATTTTTTTTCTCAAAAATAAAAAAGTGATTTTTTCAAATAAAATTATTGTTGTAATATAAAACGCCATTTGTCAAGAACGACGCACGCACACATAAACCTATCAAAGGGACACCGCCGCACACGCCTCATTCCGAAATCGAGTCGTAGGTATTAGTGATAAAGTTCAAAGTTGTTTAACCTTTAGTAATATTTTTGTAGTAGTAGGTGTTTACGTTATTGGTATCTATGCGTCACTGCGTCACACGAAATACAGATATGGATAAACATTGTGAAATGAAAATAAAATCCTACGTCTAAACTGTTGAGGTATCTTGATCAATTTCTTTAAGTATGGATTTGAAATATTTTACCCTATATGCTGTTCCCGTAAAAGTAGCGCTGACGCTTTCATCCTGTATATCTAAAATAATTAATGTTCACTTGTACGTTATCAAATACAATTTATTTCGTTTACCATAACACAAAAGTTAAATCTGCATGTAGGTAATTGTATTTTTACATAACGAAAATTAAAAGCATATTCCTAATAGTTAGTTGGAATCGCGTGTGCGTAACAATAAACGATGTAATCTTGTGGTTACCTTAAAACACAGTTTTGCTAAACTGGTTTACTGTGCGAGACTATTATTAGTTATTCATTACAACATATCTACTATAGTAAATATTGAGTGATTCTCGTGATTTATCAAATCATTTTGATTAGTGGTTTAAGCTCCTCCAGAGAAGGAGTGATGGAAGTATGGTGTACAAGATTAATGAAACAAGAATGAGTGGTAAGTTGACCTGAAGGTCAACCGAACTCGAATCGAACTCTTACTGAAGTCTCTTCCTGCCTCTATTCTTGCATGATCGTCGATCCTATGTTCTGAAGAACACACACAACATAATCATGCTGAGGACATGTACGAAAAGATTGATGAGTGACAGATGATAGACTAGAGCTCTAGGACTTGGGCTAGCTATTTTAACTTTTTAATGAAATGAAAATAAATGCACGACCGGCCCAGGACGAAAGGCAACTCAATAGTTGCTTTTTTTTTAAATATTAAAGTTACAATTTGTTTGAGCCGAGGTGCAACTAAGCTATTATATATAAAAATCTAAGAATCTGAATTACACGCCCTTCTTATTGTTTTATCGTTGTGGAATTTGGCAATTATATGTAGATTGAATGACAATACAATATTATATTACCATCGAGCTGGTCTGGTGATGGAATAAGAAGATGGCTGATGGAACCTTGGACTGCTATAAACATATAAAATTTGCGTTCATTACATTGGTCTTATTAATATGTTCTATTAGAAAAAGTGTGATTTTAGGTTCTAAGGCATTATTTTTTTATATTATTTTACTCAACAATAGCTATTTTGCATGTGATTGAATTGATGATTATTTTATTTCCATACACTCATATCTTATAAGGATCTGGGACAGTTTTTATTTCAAACTTGAGAAATAACAATATTAAAATGAATTGTGAAATTTCATTATAATCACTCAACATTCAACATTCAATTACTCAATTATGCCGCAATATAAAATATTATTCATAATGAAAATATAACCCATATAATACATATCTATTGTATATTATGTAGTTACCCATACAAGAGTATAAACAATACAGAAGTAATACTCCCACGGGCATTGCGCGCGAAGGTGGAGAAAGATTGTATACTAACAAGAAATTATTTATTTTCATCAATGGCTGCTTACTGCAACACGGTGAAGAAAATTTAATGCAATAATTACATGTGAAGTTTTATGTGCCAATATATATTGAGTTTTATTTATATATGTAGTGTTTTTGAATAACTTATAATTATAGATTTATATCAATAAAAATTAAGCTATCTTAGTATAGGGAGGAGGTGGTAATGTGGGTCACTATTTTGTTTTTTAGGCCTAGAATGATAAGTAAAAGCAATACAAATAATACTATGGAATAAAAAAATGCTCAGAATATTAAAAAATATGTATATTACGAATAAACGCAAACGATTTGAGATAAAGTGAGGGTTATATGGCACCCTGGGGGCCAAATTAAATGTATTGAACAGTTTAATACAATACATTTAATTTGAACTTAATGATAAAAATCGCTGATTCATTTCGGCTGCATAGACAGTGTAAGTCCATAAGTTACAGATCTGACGCTGAATCCACTCGTCTCCATGTCTGTCACTAGAATAACACATGCCATATGCAGAATCTATCTGATCCTGAGGCGAGAACGGTCATTTTCATCTCATTCAGACGACTTCTACGACCTTTTCATTTAATGAACTCCTGTTGGATATAATTTCTCTTTGATATCGGCTGGAACTGCTGGCGATATCCTCTCTAACATCTCGGCTGCTGCCTGCTCTCAGATTTTTTGTATAATTTGAATATTGTCATATTAATGTTCCGTTTTGGAAAAAGTTTCACTGGATAGCGTTATTTTTGGATAGCGCAAAATATCTGCGGGGCCACAATACTACATTCTTATTATATAGTTTTTATATATAGAATTAGATTAATTAATAAAAAATATTTTACTTTCACAAAAATCTAATTCATGGTGATGTTTAATTGAAAAATATTTTTTCGCTTTCAGGTTTAACGACGATGGTGAAATCATGGTAGGCAGTCCATCTTCAGCAGTTACGACACCTCGCACAACTCAACCATCTATACGGACGGTGTCCACAACGAGGCCTGTTATGCCACAGCGGTAATTTTTCTTTATCTTCTTAAATTTCTACCACTAAAAACATTATTTTTTTGAAGTTTCATTGACGATTGAGTGACGGTATGTAACGACAAAAAGGTGTGTTATTGAGGAGTCGTGGTGCAGGGGCACAAAGTGTGATTGTAAACTCGACTGGTCGAGGATTCCGTCCCCACTCAAGAAATTGAAATTTTATAATTTGAGTTTATATTTCCATTTCTTAGCTCTGGTGTCGAGGCAAAGCGCGGCGTTGAGTTCCGCCAATCAATATGCAATAACGGGATACAGCGTGAAGCTTATTTATTGTTTTATAAAAATATGATAAATAAATAAATCAGCTGCACGCTGTATCCCGCACACAGCAGGGTAGGCAGAGGGAACCTTGTGTTAAGGCACTCCGTTCCCCACTTTCTGCCGAATTCTGGAGGCATTGCGTGTTGAGTGGCAGAACTCAACGCCGCGCTTAGCCTCGACACCAGAGCGAAGAAATGGAAATATAAATTTAAGTAAA